>CAIGQW010053631.1:8091659-8116142 GCA_903798125.1 Danio choprae
TTTTTTTTTTTTTAACGTATTTCTTCTTTTTTCCTGGTTCTGAGGAAAGAGCGCTTCCTTATCAGCTCTTCCAGGATACACCATCATCCCTCTCTCTTCTCCTCCACTGCCAATTACACAGCGGATCATTTACTTCAAGGGTATAAATGTTCCAACACAAGTATTAGCGAGCAGAGCTGAGTCCCTGACAGATGTACCAACTTTAATTCTCTACTTGTATGTGTGTGTGTGTTTTTTTAAAACTTTAATTAATTTATGTATCATCCTTTTCGTCCCTCCCGCTCATTGGTGATAATCTGGCTGAGAGGAAGTGTCGCTGTTGTCATTTTCGAATGTTGAGTTTGCTTTTGTGTTCAGGTAAGCAGTAAATGAGAGGTACACACTAGAAATTGTGTGTGCGTGCGTGCTTGTTGGTTTGTTTGTTTAGATGTGGGTCTCTGCCAGGACAGTGAGTGGTCTGACATGATGTTCATTATTACTAAACAAAATCCCAGGCTTTCTTAATTAAAGTTGCTTGGTATTACTTATTTCTGTTCCTTTGGGTTTATTTTGTTTTTGTTTATTGAGTTCACGTTGCCTTTTTATTTTGATTCATTTAACTTGATTTTGTTTTGTACTATTGATCATTTATTTGGTTTGGTATCATTCCTTATTTACAAACTATTTTCAGCATGTTTTATATCTGTTTATTTATTTGAAGACATATCTTTATTTAGCAAAGACAACTAGATTGATTAACCATATCAACAAAAAAGTTACAAACAGCTTCTCTTTCTTTATATATATATATAAGTAGTAAATCGGTTTACTAATATTATAAGGATATACACAGGTTTGAAAAAATAACTAAATAATGGCCCACGTACAATTTCAGTTTTTTTTTAAATTTATTTAAAGTTATTTATTTGGTGTGGTTTTAGTAAAATTGTTTTTTATTTTAGTAAAATCTATTCTATAAAGATCTGGTAACATTTATTCCAAATGTAAAAAAATAATAATAATAAAGAAAAGTTATGTTTTATAATATAATGTTAATTTTAAATCAACCAAATATTGATTTCTTAAATAGCCTGAAGAAAAAGTCAAAATTCAGAATTTAAATCTTTAAAAATAATAAATAAAAAAATGATATAAGTCTTTAAAAAAAGGCAGTTTTATTATTTTATGCCATGAAAAAATGTCATCAGTAGTTTAAAATAATTAAATGAAAAAAATAAATAAATAAATTCAATTAGGTAAAAAATAAATCCATTTGAGTATACAAATGATGTCATAATATAAAATATTTTTGCAGATTTGCTTAAATTGTTATCATAATGTTACTATTTTACCACAGTTATGAGTATAATCAAGTAATAATCAATATGAGTAATCAAGTAGTCATTTAATCAATTAATCAATCTTTTCAACCTTAAACAAGTGTAAATCACAAACATGAGTGTTTTGTTTTATTGATTTATGTATTTGTTTTTTTTTTGTTTGTTCATTTGAGATATTTGCTGTAAATTTGAGGCACTCATTTAACACCGATTTAATTTTCACTCTGCTGCAAGGATGTTCACCTTTATCAGTCACTCATAAAAACCACAGTAAACCTAAAGAGAGAATATGACAATATAAATCTGAATTTTTGTAATAGTTACTGATTGTATAGTGTCATTAAAAATAATTGAATTGCATTCACTGAATGGTGATTTGTGAGAAGGCAGAAGTTTTGGGAAGTGTAGCATCACTGCGTCAGCGTCTTCTGCACATCTAGCGAGTGTGTTGAAATGAGAGAGTAAGTATCTGCTAATGGGCTAGCTCGCATTGTTTTTCACACATTATCATTAGCTTTGTTGTATCCCCTTTCTGTCTTTCTCTCTCTGTCAGGGTTTGTGACAACATTTCAAGCGTTGATCAAACAGAGCCCTGACACTTGATTAGCCTGCTGCGTGTGTGTTTGTTTTCCCCTGTGCTAATTAAATGTGCGCCTGACCTGTCAGCTCAGAGAGAGGAAGCAGAAACTACTTCTTGATGTCATGCCATACCTGCTTTTGTGACACTGTCCTGATGTCTCTTCAACGAATGGACTGTAGACTCCAGATTAGTTTCCACAGTTATTGATGCTGTTATATTCACTTATTTATTTTTTCCCCTATATCTTGTTGGGTTTACAATGTAAATGTGCCTTTGCTCTAATTTACAGAAAATTAGTTTACAATGCTACACAGTGTGACATCTTTCTTTTCTGCTTAACACGTCTTTGTTTTTTTCATAATTGTGTGTGTTTATTTTTCTTCCTATATGCTTTTTAAAAATTGGATGCAAAAATCATATTTGCTGTCATGACCGCTGGAAGCCCTCAAAACTTTCCATGTTCTGCAAAAGACGGTCGTTCTATGTCAGTATCATTGCTGGTCGTACATTGACTCATAAATAAAATATTAAATGGTGTGGATAGATGACATTAAAATGTTATCTGATGAACCAGTAATGACATTTGATCATGTTATAAATGCTAGGGCTGGGTGATCAAATTATTTATATATATATATATATATATATAAGAAAGAATAACACTTTATAGTTTATAGTCAAAATAAAGACATCTCAAACAATGTCATCTTTGAATTTAAAATGAAATACATTTGTCATACGCATACATAAAAAATTGTCATGTCTATGAAGGATCATGTCATGATTATAAAGGTGTCATTTCAGCTTTATGACCACCCCTTCAAGTAAAGTGTTACTGTTTTATTTAAAGATAAACTTTTTAAAAACACGATTAAACATTTGCCATCATGCACATGCATATATGCAATATTGACAGATAAAGTACCAAATTGATCTTGTGCATACTTTTGAATAGTTTAAATAATTACTTGGCTTTACTTGGAATATCACTTGACCCCACTGTACAGTAGTGTAGTCTCCATGCTTGTGTTTGAGTGACACATCCTTCGCTCTCCACGCAGGATTATAATTCACTCAAACCCCTCTTTACCCAGTTGACTCCACTGCCTGAGCTGGTTTGACCAGTGGTCATGTGGTGTTACGCAGGTCAGTAGGAGTAATTATTTTTAGCTGTTGAGCACACACTGAAGATGAATAGTTTTTGAAGAGAGTGTAATGTGTGGCTGACCCATGCTGACACGCGGTTCATCCTGACTCTCCAGCTGTGATTTGTGTGTGTGTGTGTGTGTGTGTTTTTGTGTGTTAAGGAGAGGTGGCTGACAGCGCTCTTAGCTTCACCTCTATCTTCATCATGGAGCACAGGAGGCTGTTGGAGAGAAAGGCTAAATGGGATGTCGTTGCACTCATCATCATTTTCTCATCTCTCTCTTGCATCGTATAAAGCACTTATGTCTGAACTCAAAGCAAGGCAGATTGTGTCTTGATTTCAGATTAAACGTGGCAAGTTTGTCCTAGTCCTTGTACATTTGGTTTAAGCGATCCAGTTTCAAGTGGACTGGTAAAGCTGTAAATTGCACCCTATGAACAAAGTTGAAGCATCAATTCAAAAGTTGCAGACGCTTGCATTTTGAGGTCCTTTTACAGTTTATTTATGCTATTGTTCATTTACAGCTTCACTTGTTTTGCTAACTTTTGCCATTCACAATCACCTCAGACATTCAGATTGGCGTTTGCGCTTTGCACATCGCTGACTCAGAGGAAGCAGTTGTCACGTGTATATATAAAATAAAGGTCTTTAGTCATTTTATCCTGAATACAAGTATTTCTGTTCTTAAATAATCACGTTATCACATAATTACTGGGATAACAGTTTAGTTTGGATATACTATAGTAAACACTACAGTAACAATCAAAATAGAATAAATTACCTTGTGTAACATGACTTGACCTAAAATATAAATTTAATATAATGTATTACTTTTTTATATGCAAAATTATCTAATAGAACTTAAATAAGTAAGACAGCCTAGACTCGTTCAATCAGTTGTGGATTTGAATGGAGGCATATCTAGATAAAAGATTGAAAATTTACTTCGATTTTCATAAAAACGTTTAGAAAACACACTGAATGGTAGTGTACCACACTTTGAATATTATAATAATATAAAATGATGATAAATATTATTATTATTATTATTATTATTATTATTAGAATCAGAAACTACATAATAATAAAAAATATTATTATAATTAATATTACATAGTTTCTAATTTATGATTCATTAAAATGCAGTGTGAACGTTTCATCACAACATTTCATAAGCATTCTGTTTTTTGTTTTTTATGACTGACCATTTAGAATTCCATCACCATAACAATTAAAATAGTTAAATAAAATACTATTAAAGCTGACATTACCACAGCTGTATACTTTGATTTTAGGCAGTGTTAAAAGATGAAAGTGAAATGGAGAAAACGGGCCTCTGTCTGCATCCATTCATGCTGTGACTCTCCATCTATAGGGCCAAGGATTTGTCACTAGGTGGCAGCTGGACATCATGAATGTATCTGTTTTTGCCTCCCCCTCTCTCAGCAGATGTTAAAGTGTAGTGTTTATAGGGTGAGGTGCTCAATGATGGTTTCTCTTGCCTCTGCGATGCTGTAAAGAGCCCAGGAGCATGACCCGCCCCGCTCCGCCCTGTTAACCCTTCTGATTGGCTCTAATTCTTAGTGGCACAGTACATTGGGCACATGACAGTAACGGTGTTCCAGTTTGCTGATGAACGAATCGCTCCAAAACACACACACACACACACACACACACACACACACACACACACACAGAGAGAGATCGTGTTAGTGTCACTTCTGTTTCACTGGTCTCATATGAACTTAAGTGCTTAAGCAGACTGTTCAATATGCCACCAGCAATTACATTTTCAAATGGGTGGGTTTGCAAACATCATCTGTGTTAATCTGTCTGTCACTGCCCGAGTTGCTGCTGGAGGGAGGAAAGAGGATTAAGTTATTCAGTCCCTGGTAGAATATTCTCTTTGTTCACCCTGACTGAAGCAGAAGTAAATAAAGCAACACGATTTCTTCCTGACGAGTTAAATAAGGCAGATTCTTCCTGCCATGTCTTTTGGATTTGGCTAATGCCGTTCAGACAAGCCGTCCTCCCAGAATCCGTTTGGGAATCATATAAACGGGAGAGGACGTCATGGGTCCGGTGGTGGGAAGTAGAGTAGAGAGCAGACTGAGCTGTGGAATATTGATTTATTTCTAAGTGGTTTGTGAACTTGTATGGGTTGGGTATTGATGCATATCTACTTTTTAAAATCTAATCCAGAGCCTTTGAGTTTGGGTACACTGTAAAACAAGTATCCTTTTTTTCTGTATTTTGTGATTCACTGTTTGTTTTCCATTTATTTCCGGTTGTGAAGTGCATTATGCCATTTTGGTCTTTGCTCTGTCGACTTTTGATGTTAAAAATTCAACTCTACAGTTTAACAAAGTTACGTTTATTGACATTTGAGTAGTTTGAAATAATGTTATGCATAAGAAATAATATTTAGAGAAATAGGTCTGTAAAATAACAGAAAATCTACTGGCTGCTTGTTACAAGGTTTTTTTTTTTTTTACCATAATATACCACACCAACCCAGACAATATATATCACTTTTTAAACTGAAAAATGTTAATAAAAGTCACTTTTTTAACTTTTCAAAATTGGAAGAAAGATCAAGATCCCATAATGCATCTCAAATACAAATAAACGGGGAAAAATAAAAACACCAATCACAAATTATGGAAAACTGCTAATTTATTAATATTCTTTACAGTGTTATGTTTCAGTGACCATTTTGCTGATAAATAATACTGGTAGTGCTGATAATGCTGAAATTTATACAGTTAAACTGTGTGTGTGTGCGTGCGTGCGTGTGTTTTCCCCCCACATAAATAAAGTGTTATTTAGCATAAAAATACTTTTTTTTTTAATATTTCAAGCAAACAATAAAACCCATTTAAACAATATAAGCAACAACAAACTTTTTAAAATACGTCCTGGTTAAATTTCCATATTAAAAAGAGATATGTTACATCATCATTGACCATGCAAATGCCAGCAAATGTACTAGGTCAGAGATTGTGATTCTAGAGTTTAAATACACTGGAGAGGAGGTAAGCTATAGTTTGGGCTATTTTACAAACAAACCTAAACCCAACTGTTGGTTGTTTTTACATATTACACAACTCTTTGAAATGTTTGATTTGATTAGTCAATTGTGCCTTTCCAAGGTATGTTATTCCCAGATAACAACCACTGAAATTAAAAACGCAGGCTCATGTGTACTTTTGAATCATCTGGGCCATTAGTGCTTATCTGCCAGTCTTCTGTTCTTAACTATCTGGAAGCTAAATGTATGTTATCCTATCATGTTTTTTTCCCATTTAATCCCACATAACTGGTTGATTTTATGTTAGTTCAGGAAGTACCTTTTTTTCCCCTCCTACATGGTTTATTACAACCTGTGAAATGTGTGAAATATACTGCACAAACCTGTTTACACAGTTCACCCTATATTTTTGACGAAAGCAACATGCATGTTTTGCTCATTTTGTATCTCACTCAAAAAATTCCAAGAAAGAGTTTTGATAATTTTTCATATTTAAAGATTGACTCTTCTGTAGTTACATTGTGTACTAAAACTGATGAAAAACGTGCTATTTTCTAGGTCGATATGGCTAATAACTAAACTCTCATTCTGGTGTAATAATTGAGGGACTTTGCTGCAGTATAATAGTTGTAAAAGGCAAAATGATATTACAGGGACTATTTTCAGGCACTGCGTATTATCATTGTGTCTGCTGCAGTCATGGTACGGCAACAAAATTCCTTGATTATTATGCCATAATTTCATTAAAACTTTGCATTACTTCACAGGTTCTTCTGTGACATTACTATAAAGACCCCTTTTTGGTTTTTCGTGTGTTTGTGTTTTATTTTCAGAAAAAAAGTAGTTTGAATCATGAAAGTAGATATCTCACTTTCATGTAATATTCTTTCAATGCATATAAAATCAGTTTTGTGAATTTAATTTGATGCAGACACCAATGGGGCATCTTGTATATGTTTAAACCTGTTTTTTTAGTATCTCTCTTTTGATGGTGTCACAAAGTTAGTCAGACCAACTTCCAAATCACTATCTGAAACAGAATACTGATTAGATAGGGGGGCTTTCTATTTGCACATCATTCCTTCATAGTAATCTAATGGAACATGGTTAAGAATATTGTGGCTGAAGCCGTCAAACTGATGTCAACAGAGAAGGACAAGTGCGGAAACTTATGTCAGACTTCTGGTGTTGTTTTAGTAGATTAACTTGTATGGATTAATTGTCACTACTGTCGCAACTGGCTTGCTTGGTTTGGCACTAGTGGAGCTGCACATCATTGCATTTGCTCACCAGTGTTTGGCTTTTTCATTTACATTACACTGAACTGAACTAAACTGAACGTCATCTGTGAAAACTGGACTGAAGCAGTTTCAATGTACTAGAACTTCATTTATATTAGGTGGCTTTGACTTAGTCTACATTGTAAAAGAATTGAATTGTTGACATAAAAAATAACAACGTATGCTAGCGAAATAAACATTGTAAATTGTGATTTCACACATACTTTAAGAACTACAGAGAATTGGTCTAAACAGTCACTATCTCTCTGTGCCACCGAATACCAAAGCGTTACCCACAGCTTTATTCACAGTACCAGGGAACAGCTGACAGCAGTGGTAAAATGATCTGATTTATTGTTTGAACTACCAAGAACAGAGTAATCAGTGTGTCACGCTGGGATTTTCAGATGCAAGTCTACAGTGCGGTCCCTCACTTAGAAACACATTCTTTAGCTCAGGCTGACAGGAACGCTTTTAAAACATCATACACCAGTGTGCCTAAATGTTATCGAGTTGTTTATTGTAGGAAGATCCCAGCTCCTGTTCTTTTCAGCTCGGAGCGCTCATGCTCCATCACTCAGCCGGGCCAAACGAGCGTGACGCTCCCGCTAGCTGAAATTTAACGCCTCAGCCGCTTATTGATCCTTCCTGCCGAGGAAAGAGAGAGAAGGACGCCAGGTTTAGGCCGGACACTGTCCTTGACTCCATGTCCGCTGGAGCGCCCTGGAGGACGCCCCATTTCCACTGGCCTCCTCCCTGGGGCTCGCTGCACTTTACAGCAGGATATTGATTTTGTTGGAGGAATGCTGGAGGGGGAGTGAAAGAGAAGAGGAGGAAGAGGAAAAGAAAATGAAAGGCAAACAGGTGAAGGGAGGAGAAGAGGGAGAAATCGAGATACAGAAGTGAGAGTTGATGGGTAACTAAAGTACATGACCGACCACTCCCAAAGATGATGGATCAATTGAATTAAATTTCTTTAAAATAATCATAATATATATTTTAGCCAGTTTACAGAAACATAAATCTGCATTAAATAAAATTAAATAAAGATTAAAAAGATTTAAATATGGAGAATTTGTTTACATTTTTTTTGAAACAGTGTTTGCATGATAAATATTAAATATAAGTATCGTGCCAGTTGATTATTTGTTTTAATTTGATTTAAATGTGAAAATTCCTTGGAATAGACATTTTTCTCAGTCTATGTCTAGAATTTATTTAGAATTTAATAAAATTTTGGGCCTCACAGTGGCGCAGTGGGTAGCACGTTCGCCTCACAGCAAGAAGGTCGCTGGTCGCTGGTTCGAGCCTTGCCAGTTGGCGTTTCTGTGTGGAGTTTGCATGTTCTCCCTGTGTTGGCGTGGGTTTCCTCCGGGTGCTCCGGTTTCCCCCACAAGTCCAAAGACATGCGGTGTAGGTGAATTGGGTAAGCTAAATTGTCCGTAGTGTATGAGTGTGAATGGGTGTGTATGGATTTGTATGGTTTCCCAGAGATGGGTTGCAGCTGGAAGGGCATCCGCTGCGTAAAACATATGCTGGATAAGTTGGTGGTTCATTCCGCTGTGGCGACCCCAGATTAATAAAGGGACTAAGCCGAAATGAAAATGAATGAATGAATAATAAAATTTTATTTATTCTGTTTATTACACTACCATTTTTTTATTTTTTTTTAGAAAATTGTCTTGTATGCTTATAATTATAATTTTAATTAATTGATGTTCATTCAAGAAATGAATGAAAGTAAAAACAGTAATATTACTGCAAATTATTGAAATTTTGTTTATTTTATTTAATTTTTTTTACATTTATTTTAAACTGTCATTTCCATCAATATAATCCCAGTGCTGATGTATGCTAGCTAACGGTGAATAGTCTAACCCAGAGCTTGTGTGTTTTTTTCTGTGTGTGTGTGTGTGTGTGTGTATCTCCATCGGTGTGTCTGACCTTTCACCTCTCTTCTCTCCTCTCTCTCTTACCCTGGCAGCTTGTGACGTTTTGCTCACAGAAACACATCTTTTTCTACTTTTAGATGAGGATGAGTGTGAAATAGATGTTGACACACACACCCACACACACACACACACACCCTGAAAAGCACTTAAGCTCAGGACTGTGTGTTGTGCGTCAGACAGGCAGCGGAGCAACTCTCCTGTGTGCATTTTTAAATACTTTCAAGTGATTGATTTGAAAACCTGGGCTTCAGTCGCAGTCTTACACCTGCTAAAGACCTTACCAGAGAGAGAGTGAATGAGTGTAACTGGAAAAGACATGCGAAGAGTGTCGTGTGACATTTAAAGCTTCTGATGTCTGAAAGTGTGTGTGAGTTGCACTAGTCTGTGTTTTAAGCAGGTGTAATATATGTAGTGTTTAATGCTAATAGATGATCCATGTCTTAGTTGGCACATTAGTAGTTGTAAACTCTGTGGGTTATTTTCTGACATTGTTGTATATTTAGAACAAAATTTATTGGAGTAATACAAAGTCTCCTCTTTTTTGAGGCATCTTGTATGAAAGATATAGTTTAAGCATCCAGCCAATGGGACACTTAAGTTTACTTCACTATATTGCAATTCAATCCTATTCTAATCATTTCAAAGTCTATATGGTTGAAAAGGTCTAAAACTGCTACATACTGTATGACAGCTTTTTGTTTGTTTGTTTGTTTGTTTGTTTGTTTGTTTGTTTGTTTGTTTGTTTATGTAGGAAGAGTAATTGATCAAAACCCCATTTACTATCACTATACAACCTTTGGGACTGTGAGCACTTACATTTTTAATCCATAATATTGTGTTCTAAACAAAAGGCAATTACGACTAACTATATATAATTTGAAAGTTTCATATTTAGTTTTACCTATTTCATGACTGATTTTTGAGATATTAATGAGCAACAGTTATTAATTAATTAGCAACCAGGATACTTATCAGAGTTGCAAAGCATTGCATTCAAATCAAACTGCCCAAACTACTTTAGAATTTGAATGGCATGTATTGGGCAAAGTACGGAAAAACGTATCACTCAAACTATACACAGAAATAGCTGGCACCCTTAAATGGTCACCAAGGGAAACTGGATATCATCTGGTGATAATGTTTGGTATTGGAGCCAAAAAATTTTTTACTCAAAGCCCTTTTTTTAAGATATCAACTTCAAATTTGGAAAATAATTTATTTAAATATTTTGCTTTGCTTTTTTATTTTATGGTAAAACAGGTTTTGTAAAATAAATATTGTATATAATATAATAAATGTATTTATAAAATATTATTTTAAAATAAATAATATTATATAATATAAAATATTTATATAATAATAATAATAATCATAATTGTAATAATAATATAAAAATGTATTGTATTCATAAACCTAAATGTACATCACTTTAGTTTTATTTAAATATTTGAATTCTTTCAACTTCCACTTTGATCTGACAACTGTCTTCTTTAAAATGAGACCAAGCTTAAATCTGGGCACCAAAGCGCTGAAGATTACAACTATTTAGGCTGAATATGTCATTTTCAGGTCTACAGTATGTTAAAAAAGCTGATTGCTGACTGTTAAGAGTTTCATTCATTCATTTTCATTTCGGCTTAGTCCCTTTATTAATCTGGGGTCGCCACAGCGGAATAAACCGCCAACTTATCCAGCATATGTTTTTACGCAGCGGATGCCCTTCCTGCCGCAACCCATCTCTGGGAAACATCCACACACTCTCATTCACACACATACACTACGGACAATTTAGTCTACCCAATTCACCTGTACCGCATGTCTTTGGACTTGTGGGGGAAACCGGAGCACTCGGAGGAAATCCACGCCAACACGGGGAGAACATGCAAACTCCACACAGAAACGCCAACTGACCCAGCCGAGGCTCGAACCAGCGACCTTCTTGCTGTGAGGCGAACGTGCTACCCACTGCGCCACTGTGAGGCCCTGTTAAGAGTTTAAAACAAAATAATTAAATTGAATAAAAACTTTTTTTAAATTTTTTTTTTTTTTTATATAAAGTCCAAGAATAGTTACTCAACACCATTTTGAAACTAACTTCTAGGCTTAAAACTGAAGAAAAAAAACTTAGAATAAAAACTTGTTAGCATTTTTGACATTCTTTACACAGCAACAGTGCTTCAGTCATGTGATTCTGTCCCTGTCAAAATAATCCTGTCTACATATTTTCCTAAGAAGTTTCATTACTCTAGTGAGTCCCACAAGGGACTTTCTTTGCAAGGCACCATCAGTAGGAATGAAAGGCATTACATTGTGACAGTTTAGTGAACCAAGATGGTGCTGAATTCTTTATTTAATATTACTGTATATAAACCGTTAACTATTAAAATGAACTGTTAACTATTAAAGTTGCCATGGTAATTTCCTAATTCATCAATATTACAAAAATACATTAATTAATGCATTTAGAAATACATTTTATAATAAACTTACAACAAAAATACAAACCATCCCATTTATAACACAATGGAGTTCAATGCCGAATACACAAGGTGCACCTGCCATTGCCTTGATTCACTTGTGACAGTATTTAATTTTTTAAAAACCTGATTCATTCACAACATTTAATTTCAGTTTGCTTTTTTGTAGCTCAACAATTAAACAAAAGTTATGTTAAATTAACAATCTTTGTTAAAAGCATTCCCCCAACCTTCCCCATCATGTTCCCTCTCTTCTCAGATGGGATGGCAGGCCAAATAAAAGGTTACTATGGGCCAACTTTGACCTACGGGCCTTAGTTTGGGCATCTTTGCTCTTAATGAACAAGATGGCAGTACTTCATTTTTAAATAACCCAATATTTTGTGAGGCTTGTGACACCCCAAACTGTCACCCCAGTTTTTTTAATCAAGAGTGTCTCCACAATTAAACACACATTTTAGAAATTTACAAAGAGAGAGAAGTAGAAATCTAAACTTGCATATTTGCTCCAACGTCAGTTTTTGAAATAAACATTTTAAATCTTAGAAGATACAAGTTAGAATAATTTGTAAAAGCAAGTGTTTCTGTTCTGCACATGATTAATGCTCCTTTTGAAGTTTTATGTAGACACTTGATGACCACGTTCTCAGTCTTTAGTGCTTTGTCTCTAAATGTAAAAATAATATACTGTTAACAACAGATATTTTTTTTCTTCAGGCATTTAAACAAAAACTCCCTCAAACACCCACTGACTTGGAACTGAAAGTAAAAAAAAAAAAAAAAGTCCACTGATTTCGGCTGAGTGGAACTGAAGGTAAAAGAAAAATAAGGATAACTTGTTTCCAGGTTTTAGGACTCATTTCTCTTTGAGAAGTCTGCCATGTTGTTTTTCCACATTAAATCCAGTGCAGATCTAAGTGGACTCCAAGTGGTTCCACTGTCATTTCGTTCGCCCCTTACTCCACTCAGTTCGGATTGGTCAGCAATGTAGTGGCTGTTTCCATAGGACCGTCCTGTTTGAGGTGATGCGAGCGTGAGTTTGCCACATGGATCATCAGGCTGTCAGCTCGACCTCCTCTGCGGTGTTCACATCATTCTAACATGATGGAAACTCTTTCCTGTACCATAGAGATGCTGACACTCTGACTACATTTCCTTTTTAGCACAGCCGTGAGTGTGTTTGAGCCGGGTCCACAGGCGTGTGTCATGGCACCTATGTGGTGTGTTTTCACGGGCAGGTTCGATGCAGTCACACACAAGCCTTCAGCATGAGGTAAACGCCTCTGTTTGCTCAGGTGTGTCCCTTTTCTCATTCTCCTGCTCTTCCTCCTGCACCGCCGTCACCCACAAAACAAATTCCGCAACTCCCTGACAAATAGGAGACGTGGAGGAAGTGTGTTTGATGTGCGTGTCTGACCGCCATGTTTGCGTTTGATGTTGTACAGGTGAGCTGTCCGAGTGTTTGATTCAGCAGGAGAAGAAGAGCTCAGTAACTGATGACACACAAGCTCCAACCGTGTACTCGCCAAACACGGGGCTCTATTACACACGCATCTCAATATCTCCAGACACACGTGCACACTGTGAAACTCTCAGATGTGTTGGCAAACACACTCCTATGAGGTTAAACTGCAAGTTTTTTTATTTTGCAACCTTAAAGAGATCGCCCACAAATTTAAATTCTGTCATCGTTTCCTCACCCTTGATTTGTACCAGGGTAGTTTGACTTTCTTTCTTCTTTTGAACACAAAAGAAGATATTTAGAAGGAAACTGGAAACATGTGACCATTGACTACTATAGCATTTCTTAAATGATTTCAGGATTTTAGCTTTTTTTAAATTATCTTCTTTTATTGAGTTTTTTTTCCTTAAACATTTTAGTTTTTTATAATTTTTTTGTAAAAACCTAACACCTTAATAAATGTAATAGCATTCAGTATACTGGCAGGACAAATAAAGAGGGTCTTATTCATGAGAATTTTGTCCAATCTCATATTAATCTTGTGAACCTATAGTATATTTTTTAGCACTTAAGAGAAATATATACTTTGTGGTTCTCTCCAGAAAAAGAGTGCCTGGAAGCATGTCATGTGTGGATCTACACTGTAAAAAAAATGCTGGCATCCACACAATCAATTTGTGTTGAAACAACAAAGTTGTCCTAATAATAATCTTAAACTTATTTTAAATGAGTAGTTTGAACAAACACCAAATGTCAATCGTTTGTAAGCGCGGTGCAGCTTCCCGTTTGACAATCGACGACAAACTGGTATATACAACCAAAAATATACTACTTTGGAGCTATTCTCCAGCATGTGCTGCAGTGACTTCCTTACCCTGTGTGAAGTTCATCGATGGGCATATTCTCACTGTTGTGTGCACGTACACTTTGTACCATGAGAAGTGACCATATGAGGAGTTCTACCCTTAATGAAGTCAGCAAAATAAAATAAACTTCTGAAACTAGTACTAATTTTTAGTACTTGATTTAGAGTTGCGGCTGGATGTGCATCCGCTGGGTAAAAACATATGCCAGAATAGTTGGCGGCTCATTTCTGCTTTGGCAACTGTTAATAAAAAAAGCGATTAAGCCAAAGGAAAATGATTGAATAAATAGATGAGCACTTGATTTAGGATGATTTGCATGACAATCCACGTCTTTAACATTGTACATAACTTTAAATGCAGAAATTGCAAGATATGCCACATTCAAAGGTGTCTATGCTGCTCTTCTGTTATTCAGCCATAGATACACAAGAAAACACATAAAGTTTGTACAACATAATACTTACAATGTGACACATATTAATGTTTTTTTTTTCTGCTTAGAACTACCGGACAGAATGTATGCAGGTCTCTGATCGAAGCAGAGAACTGTTAGCTTGGTTTGAGTGATTGTTTGTTTGTGTCAATGCACAAGCCATTTTCGTTTATGTGAGCATTTTAGGTCAGAGAGAAAAGAGTCTTACTTAGGCTCATCTGTGGATTCGAATGGGTCTGTCTCTTTTTTTTTTTTTTTTTTCTTTGGAATTTGTGAGCGCCTTGATGTATTTGACATCTGCGCGACAGGCCACTGCTTCTCAAGACTAGCCCAGAAACTGTGCTGTCCAGACCAGCTGTGTGTGTGTGTGTGTGTGTGTGTGTGTGTGTGTGTGTGTGTGTGTGCATACTGTAGGGTTGTGTTTGCACATCAGAACAGCCAAGCATTGCCACTGGCAGAAAAAAAATACACAAACACACAAATCCACTTGCCTTTTTTTAATACCCATCGCTTCTGTCATGAGATAAATTTTGACACCAACAATGAGTGCGTGTCAAGTTGTCAATTTTATCTCTTTCTCTCTCCTTTTTATGCGTCCACTTTGTCTCATTCTAGCCCTGTTCCTCTCCCTCATTCTTCCCTTCCCTCCATCTCTCCCAGGCCTTTAAGTCAAGCCTGTCCATGAATAGTGCATGTTATTTTGTTTTGTAGATTTTTATTTGACAGTCTGCCTGTCCTTTTTTCATTCTTTTGGTTTATCGAAAATATCTAGACGAATCACATCCAGCACTGAACCCTCCTAAGTGTCTTTTTTCCTCTTCTTCTCTAGAGTCTCCTTATGCCGTTATTGCAAAACCTTGCAGTAACTTTACCAGTTATACAACCCTATTTCCATTCACAAACACATCCGCACACTCTCGCGCTTGCAGCCATGTCCTTTCTCAAATCAGGACGTAACCTTTTTAATGCTGTTACTTTAATGTTATTAACAGGACATTTTATTTTACTCTAAAAGTCAAGACCCATTTGGGTGAAGGCTGACTCACAAAAAGCCTTTCCCATGTGAAAACACTGCCATTATTAACATGGCTGAAATGTGAAACTTGGTCTCCGTAAATGTCAGGGAATAGAGGGCATATATATGGCCCTCTTTCTGCGTTAACGTCTCGGCCGTGCGTCTACGTACTTAAGGGAACAGTGTGGCCATTCTGCAGGCCTGCCTGACGGGGGTCCCAGGCGTGGAGGCTGGATCGGGGTCACTGATGTAACACCCCCCGCCATCCCACCTGAGCAAGGCAAGAGAAAGCCATTTCTTTTGCACCTGTGGTGAAGATATAGAGGACGTGTGTATACGTTGGAGAGCGACGGGAGTGGGTGCACTTGTGAAATTTATTTGGGTATCAGAGTTTTATGCCGGTTGCTGTTGGATTTACAGGTCGGAATGGAATGTAGGCCAATGAAACGCTCTTTGATGAGTAGAGCAGGTTGAGTTTTAACAGACGAGCACCACATAGAAGGCCGTAGTTTATGTGGCTTTGTGAAGACTCCGCTAGAGCCATAAAAACCAGAGTCGCCCATGAACAGGAGCACTATGGGATGGCAGCAGAGCATTCTGGGAAAATTGCTGTGACTAGGGGCATACCCTTTTGAAAGTGCATGAACTTTTCATAGTCGTGATTATAAATACAGCTATCATCATATTGGCATCAATAATTCCTGGTTTATCAATATTTATGTTTTTGCCTGTAATATTTGTATTTTGTTGTAACTGTTTAATCTTGTGTCATGTTGTAGCGTAAGCTGTGACTCATAGAATAAAAGATTATATATATAATTATTAATAAAAGATGTTTTTTTAGTACATTTATTTATTTATTTATTTATTTATTTATTTATTTATTTGTTTTGTCTAAATCTGAACTTATCTTGACAAACTATGTGTATATTATGCGTATATGACTTTTACTTTTTAAGTTTGAACTCCTGAATGTGTGATAGTTTAGGGGTTAAAGAAAACACTGACGATGTCCTAAGAATGACCAATAAACACAAGTTTTAAAACATTAAAAACATAGTTTTAAATATAGACTTTTTGTGTTTTCTGTCTTTACAGAGGCGGAGGCTTCTGCAGGAACTAGGAGAGCAGAGGATTCCCTATCTTTCCCCAACAGACCCGGGATTTCAGGACCTGGTTAGAAAATCATACAAAAACATACAAATGTTTAATAAGTTGTTGTATAGTTGTAAGTATGTTGTATATACTCTATAGTGGAGTCAACTAGATTTGTTTTGACGAATGAATGCTTTTATTTAGAAAGGATATATTAAAATATTATAGTGATGCACAAAAAAAAATATTGTTTAAAAAATAAAGGCTCTTCTCTTCAACTTTATCAAGATTATCACATCTGTTTTTAAGTTTGACAACAACACGTTTCTTGAGCAACAAATCATCATTGGAATGATTTCTGAAGTATCATGTGACAGAAGATAGAAAAAAATAGTTTTGAAACATTGAAGTGAAAAATTGTATTGATTTTTTTTTGTACTTTATATTATTATATTTTATTGTATTATATTGTGATTTTTCTGTATTAGTAGATAGATTATACAGTATGTACAATACAAAAATCATTATCTTTTTGAAACTTCACCGTAAATGTAGACACCCAAAGTAAGTGTGTGCATAAGAGTGTGCTTATATGTAATTAAATTGTTCTGTATGTTTGTGTCTGTAATCTGACAGTGGGACTCCAGTTATGCGGGCTTGACTTTACGGCAGTCTGGTACCCTGCCAGAAGGTCTCCACGAGAAGGTTCAGTCTGCTCTGTTAACTCTACAGCGGCATGGATGTCTCCTCCGAGATCTTGTCCGAGTCCGAGACCGGGACGTCTTCACAGCCGTTTCACGCGCTCTAGTAGGTCAGCCGGGCTACACATACCGTTATCTGGACACTCGTTTGTTCACCATCCCCTGGCACTGTGAAGAAGAAGAGGGCCAGAAAGATGAGAAAGGCAAACCTTGCTGTGAATCCGACCTGAGAGACGCTTGTAAAGCATTATGGGAGCTCAATCAGTTCTTTTGCTCAGATGTAAAGCAGCAGACAAACGCAAGAGGTATCAAGCGTACCCGCAGTGACACCGAAAACAGCGAAGATGCGCCGGGGGAGGGAATGTGTGAAGAGAGTGTTAAGGACAGGTTAGTTGAGGAGAAAAATATAGAGGAGGAGGAGGAGGAGGAGGAGGAGGAGGAGGAGGAGGAGGAGGAAGACGACGACAGTGGACAGGGCTGCTCTCATTCCTCACCTCCTTTATCCACTCTGCCAGCTGCTCAGGCTAGCCTGGTTCAGTTTAACGTCACGCTAATCAACTACATGAACCCTGCGGCCATGACCCAGCTGAAGGAAGAGCCGTATTATGGTATGGGCAAAATGGCGGTCGGTTGGCATCATGATGAGAACCTGGTTCCTCTCTCACCAGTTGCTGTTTACAGCTATAGCTGCCCAGCAGAGCCAAAGAATGAAGGTGAGAGGATGAAAGTGCTATAAAAAGTTTAATGTCCCTTAGCTCAGACTGTACAAAAAATTGTCATGCGCCCAAAACAGTAATACAAATATTATGTTGTAATAAATAAAACTTTCTTTCTTTCTTTCTTTCTTTCTTTCTTTCTTTCTTTCTTTCTTTCTATTCATTTATTTATTTATTTATTTAATGATTCAATGTACTTGTTTACAGTACATTAATACATAGTATTCCACCATAAAAATACCTTACTTGGAGTTGGAAAA
Organism: Danio choprae; assembly: GCA_903798125.1. Lineage (NCBI taxonomy): Eukaryota > Metazoa > Chordata > Actinopteri > Cypriniformes > Danionidae > Danio > Danio choprae. The sequence continues at coordinate 8,109,994 of CAIGQW010053631.1, forward strand.
TAACAAAAATTCATAATCAGACTTTTAATTATTAATACATAATCATTGCTCACTAAAATATACAGGTTAAAACCTTATAAGCTTACATTGATCTTTTTAGAATTGCATTGTAACACTGAACATATTATAAAATAAAATAAACATTTTATTTCTTCTGTGGATCACGAAAATATGTTTTGAAGAATGATCATTCGCGTTTACAGTACAGTGAATGTCAGTGGTGTTGATGGCACATTTTTCTAAATAAATTTAGTATGCTCTCCTTAAAAAAATCTTAATTTTTTTAGTGAACTATCCCTTTTTTCACAAGTTTTCATTTGCCACTCATTTTCGTTTCATTTCAAACAATCCTTCATCATTTTAAACATTTATTATGACACCAGCCAGTTCAAAACCATCCTTCAATGAATGTGCTCATGCAGTCATTGTATGAACTTGTTCCATGGGGAAGGAGCCAGATCTTCCATATTTCACACGAATCTCACTAGAGAAGTTTTTTTTTCTGGACATCAGTCTCTCTTCACGTCAGGCTAACAGCTTAGCATGCAGCTGTGTGCGTGTGTGTGTCAGTTCGACAGAACAGAGCGTGGTGTGCTAACCAGAACCACCTGCCTCGCAAGCTCTGTTTCACCAATCTCTTACTGACCGATTTGACCTTTGACCTCCCCAGGGCCCGCTTCAAACAGTGCATGAATGGCCTGTGTGTGTGTTTTTGTGTGTGAATGTGTCAGTTTGTGTGGAATTATTCCACAGCTGTTCTTTTGGAGGTAAAATTGACCCCTCGGTTCCAGACTTCAGAGAGACTTCCCTGATGGAACGCTTTTGCAGCGCGTACGCACCCGTGCAGAGCATCGCACAAAATGTTGCCTTCACTTTAGAGAAACCGCTATGAAGTGCTGCAGACCAGCTGAAACAGATTGTTGCTCAGAGGAATTTCACTTTGTACATTATTTATTTGTTGCTTTGTGTGTGTGCGTGTATGTGTGAGCATGAATGGGTTTTATTTTTTATTGTCCCTTTGGATAACATCTGCGGGTTGTATAGATTCGTGTTTCACCTGAACATGCTTTGAAGGAGAAGTTTTTCTTGACGCCTGCACCTTTTAACACATCTGTGATGGGTTTATAGAGCATGTTGGCCGTGCTGCGGCGTGCAGTATCCTCAATAGTCTCTGGCGGGTGGGGGGAGCTGCACAGTGACAAATCTGTTCAGCTCTTCATCCAACACTGACTAGATCCAGCTCATTTCCTTTTCTAACAGGCGTTGGTTTGTGCCACTGTGATTTTAAAGTGTTTTTGAAGGAATCTTTTCCGCCACTGCTGTGTTAGCTGCAGATGGCCCTTTGAGAGCTGTGTCAGAAAGCACAGGCTGAAATTAAGTTACTATTTATCCCTGCTGAGCGCAGAGAAAGCCTTGCTCAGGGCTCGAGCTTCCAAGAGCGCTTTTAGTATTGATTTCACTGATAGGTGTCAGCCTGCCCTCTCTAAATTTTTTCTCTCTCTCTCTAATAGGTTACATTTCATCAAGGTTACATTTTCATCATTTATTTCTCTTTTGGGCTTTTTCATTGTTTTTTGGTTAACTCAGATCTTTTGTGGAAGTTGATGGACATATATTAACAACTCAGACATTTTATTCAAAGAAACTTGCTGCACAACAGCCACAATAGTGCTTACATTCACTTATAGTTCTTGAATAGTTAGTCTCACGTGCTGAAAATGGCAGTTTGAATCCCTCTCAGATTGGGGCAAGCAGAAGCAGGGCAGTGAGAGTGAGGATTAGGGGTCTGAACTTAACAGAGGCCTGCTACTATTAACAGTTTTGCAGGTAAACCTCACTCACCTGGTCTCAACAGGTAACTAGCGATTGATACTAGGCTAAGTTCTGTCCTTGTTAGTATGCCCACCTTTCTTGCCAGAAATGCTGATTTGAAGTGTAAGTAGATCTAGAGAGATTATATATTGTGTGCTGTAACCCAGATATAATGCAATACAATTTTATTTATATAGCACAATTTTAAAATCAACCAAAGATGACCAAAGTTAATACAGTATAGAAAAAAATAGAAACAAACAAATAAATAACATTAAAGCAGTAAAACACAGGCTGTAAACATGAAGTTCATAAAACAATCATAACTCATAACTACAAAACAATAGATACAGTGCATCTGTAAAGTATTCATAACGCTTCACTTTTTCCACATTTTTTTAATGCTATGTCTTATTACAAAATGGATTAAATTCCTTTATCTCCTTAAAATTCTACACACAATACCCCATAATGACAATGTGAAAAAAGAGTTTTTTAAATTCTTGCAAATTTATAAAAAATAAAAAACCTGGAAAATCCCATGTACATAAGCATTTATAGCCTTTGCTCAATACTTTGTTGATGCACCTTTGGCAGGAATTACAGCCACAAGTCTTTTTGAATATGATGCCACAAGCTTGACACACCTGTCTTTGGGAATTTTTGCCCATTCCTCTTTGCAGTACCTCTCAAGCTCTATCAGGTTGGATGGGAAGCGACAGTGTACAGCCATTTTCAGATCTCTCCAGAGATGTTTTATAGGATTTAGGTCTGGGCTCTGGCTGGGCCACTCAAGGACATTCACCGAGTTGTTGTGAAGCCAATCCATTGATATTTTGGCGGTGTGCTTCGGGTCATTGTCCTGCTGGAAGATGAACCTTCGCCCCAGTTGCTGGAGCTCAGACAGAGTGACCATCGGGTTATTGATCACCTCCCTGACTAATGCCCTTCTTCCCCGATCTTTCAGCTTAGATGGCCGGCCAGCTCTAGGAAGAGTCTTGGTGGTTCCAAACATCTTCCACTTATGGATGATGGTGGCCACTGTGCTCATTAGAACTTTCAGAGCAGCAGAAATTTGTTCAAAAACCTTCCCCAGCCTTGTGCCTCGAGACAATCCTGTCTCGGAGGTCTACAGACAATTCCTTTGTCTTCATGCTTGGTTTGTGCTTTGACATGCACTGTCAACCCTGGGACCTTATATAGACAGGTGTATGCCTTCTCAAATCATGTCCAATCAACGGAATTTACCACAGGTGAACTCCAGTTAAGCTGCTGAAACATCTCAAGAATAATCAGTGGAAACAGAATGTACCTGAGCTCAATTTAGAGCTTCAAAGCAAAGGCTGTGAATACTTTTGCACATGTTTTTTTTTTTAAGATTTTTCATTTTTAACAAATTTGCAACAATTTAAAAAACATTTTTTTCACATTGTCATTATGGGGTATTGTGTGTAGAATGTTGAGGAAATAAATGAATTTAATCCATTTTGGAATAAGGCTGTAACATAAAAAAATGTGGAAAACGTGAAGCGTTATGAATACTTTCCAGATGCACTGTAAAGATAAATTAAACGGCATTAAAAATAAAAACATTTTAAGCTGATTGTGGAATTGACTGCCAGTGGAGTAATATTAAATGGGTGTAATGGACTCATATTTACATTATTCAGTAAGAAGTCAAGCTGCTGTAGATCGAGACACACAGGACTGAGAAACACCAACATACAAGGAATTGCCGTAGTCAAGTTGAGATGTTACAAATGCATTTTAAGGCATTGTCATCCATTTCAGGCTTCACTTTTGAAAGATGGATATGATGAAAACAGAACTTAACCGAGCCAAAAACCCAAATTTTGGGCAAAAGTAGTACTGTATGTTATCAAAAACATCTTTATGTTGTTCATTGGGACCAAATATGTATGAGAATAAGTGTAACAGAGACCAGGCAGTAATGGCTGTGCAGATAAACCTCACTCCCCTGGCCTCACAAGACACACTAGGGGTAAAGGTTTTAGCATCGTTGCTAGCACTCCTGCCTCACAAGCCAAAATCATCAGTTTGAAGCAGAAATGGGGGGGTTACGTTAGTGCTGTGACCCAGATGGGAATGAGGTTTGGGGGTCTGAATGTAACATCTGTCAACATTTGAAGTGGATAAAAATCTTTAATCAAAGTTGTTCCAAAACCCATTCTTGTCTTTCAATTTAACAAAAAATAAAATAACAATTCAATCCACCTTGAATGTTGACTACTTTAGTTAGTAGGAGCTGTGAGAGGCCTTGTTGTTATACCTACACTGTAAAACCCCAAAAGTTAAGGTAACTCAAACCGTTTGAGGAAACCAATTGCAACAAACCATTTTAGTTAAAAAACTAATCCTAGTGAGTACTGTGATCTTAAACCATTTGAGTAAATGAAGCAATTTGAGCACAGTAAAACCCAATAAATTAAGAGAACTCAAACCAACTGAGTACTGTAAAACCCAATAAGTTAAGGCAACTCAAACCGTTTGAGGAAACCGATTGCAACAAACCATTTGAGTTAAAAAACTAATCTTTATGAGTACTGTTAACTTACTCCATTTAAGTTGAAGTAATGAGGCATTTAATTAACTCATTACCTTAAACACGGAGTTCAAAACATTTTTTCAAATGAGTAAAATTAACTTTCAGTAAATTTTGAGTTAACTACACTCATTTCATTTGATAAAGTTAACTTTTGGGTTTTACAGTGTACCTCAAATGCCAAAGAAAACCACATTGATTGACAATAGATTACATTTTAATTAAACACACAGATTATAGGTATTGTTTGAAAATAATGTTTTAGGACATCCCTGCTCTAAATGTCAATCTGTATCTGTGATTGCAGGAGTTACTGAGAAAGACAGGGAGGGAAAGAGTAAAGAAAAAGAAGCAGAAGCCAAGGGTGAAGGAACAAGTACAGAAGAAGTGAAGAAAGAAGAAGGTTTGGTGAAGGAGGAAGTAGAGAAAGAGAAGCCATGTTGGCGGGTTGGCCTGAAAGTGGCCTGGGACATCCACACACCAGGTCTGGCTTTGCCTCTACAGTCTGGAGACTGCTACTATATGACAGGTACACAATCACATTCATCTGTATCCAGAAACAGTAGACTCAAGTGCATGTGTAAAGCGGATTGGACCGTCTCGGTCATGTTGAAGTGCGTTAGACCAGGAATTATCTTTCCCCGAGGATGCGCACATTGACATGCTTTTATATACATGTGTGTGTCTGTTTCCATAGGATTTGTTTCCACACGGTCCTTATCATGTGTATCAGAGAGGTTAAGAAAACCAAATGTTATTTTATGATGCGACGTGACCCCTGTCTGAGAGCAGGACTGAGAGAGAGAATCAGTAAATCAGACTTTTATTACAGATGACTTCAACAGATGCCCCCCGTCTGCAACCCCACAGACGTACAAACTCTCTACTCTAAATATCCCATAAAGCGTGTCTCATGACCTTGATAAGGACACTATTTATTTCCCGATTTCTGTGTACAAGCATGACTAATGCTTCCCCCAATGGCACACGGTTTTATCGTCTCTGTTTAGGCGTTTTCATCTGTTTGGAAGGGCTTTCCAACAGTTGGGCCTCTTTGTTGCTGGCTGCTCTTAACTGAGTGTTATTTATACCTACCTAATGGAGCTCTCAGTCTTGTGAAGCGACTTTAAATGAAAAGCTAAAGAAGTATAAACATAATGGGTCATAATGGATTTCCTGGGTGTAGTAAGATGGTGAAAGTGTGACTGGGAGACTGGGCTCATGAACTGTTAATGATACCATGTCTTCTGGCTGAATTAGTCAGTTTTTTTATTGTTATTAAATTTTTTGGGTACAAGGCTTCTTTTTAAAGGGATATAAAGTCTAAATGGCAGTTACTTGTGTTGCGACTTTCAGCAGCCTTGCGTTTTCTGAAGAAGCTATAATATAGAAACTCATACATAATAATAAATTAATTGGGAAGTGAGAACAAAATGCGATGATAGGATTTTACACTGTAAAAAAAAATCCATAAAATTTATGGTAAAAAAAATAGCAGCTGGGGTTGCCTGAATTTAACAGTTAAAAATATGTTAGAAGCGTAAAATTAATTTCAGTCTTTTACTGTAAATTTCATTAATAAGTTTCATTATTTTGAAAGTTTTGAAGTACTAACACCTACATAACATAAGGTTTAACAATTAAACTGAGAAAAACATTAATTACTAATCCAATAACGCAGGGGAAAAAAACAAACTAAACAGAACCATAGTACACTCAAAACGTTTTTGGGGTGAATTTATGGTTATTTACTGTCTATATATATATATATATA
>CAIGQW010053631.1:8131142-8146544 GCA_903798125.1 Danio choprae
ATATATATATATATATATACATACATACATACATACATACATACATCGCTTGCTCTCTCGCTCTCTGAGCCGTTGTCTCCTGTCAGATCAGAATGAACCACAGATCTGTTCACCTGTGTTTATCCTTTAGCTCGGCTGCTTGAATAACATCAGAAATTACCTCCCAATTTCTCTTATTACACTTATAAATGGTAAATAAAAGGCTTCTAATAAATTTCACAGTAAGAGATGGTTTTTATTGGAGAACGCGGGGGAAATGGGAAAGAAAAGAAGCAGGAAAAGGGGGGCGAGGAGAAAAAAACACTGTACAGTAGAATTTGCGGCGAAAAGGTATTTATGATTCCCTTTGAAGTCCTTATTGAACAGGGTAAGCTGAATTTTAGCAGGCCATGATAGTGGGGAGGGTAAATACTTAAACCCCTTTAGAGAATTTCATGCGCTGATATGCCACTTGCAGGCTGTGTGTTTGTGTTTTCTACCTACAGGGAGAGAGAGAGAGAGGGAGAGAAAGAGAGAGAGAGAGGCTGCTGGTTTTGGGCAGGCTGGAAGACCAGTGGGTCTGTTTGTGGTGATGTTATTACTTTTTGTGGTTGGGTTGTAACATTGGGGAAATATTGTTGGATATTTTTAAGTACATACATAGAGTCCCTGATATGACCATGCAGTTAAATACTAAGGGTTTTTTTTATTAACAATCTAAGCGCAAAGTCTAAAGCGCATGGCGCAAAATCATCAAGGGCGTGTCCAAATCCACTTTTGCTATTTTAAGTATGAAAAAATAAGGTTTGTGCCGTGGCGCATGGTCTAACAGGGTTGTGCTTATTCCCTTAATGAGTTATGGGTGTGTTTTGAGCATAACTTGCATTAAACCAATCAGAGTCTCATCTCCCATTCCCTTTAAGAGTCAGTTGCATCGCGCCATGGCACATTTGCTATTTACATGGCGGACTTTGTAAGTGGAAAAACTGAATGCTTCACTAGTGAGAAAACAGTTAAACAGACCATCTGCAATGCGAGGATAAAGAACGAGCCTCCTCTATTCGGCCTTTTACCTTCTCTTTACTTTACTTTTACTCCTTTACTTTACTCCTTTACTTTTGTGAATAAGGAAACGGTGTTATACGCACTCCACTGAAGACATCCATTAGCCAACATATTTAATATTGTTTGTTAAGCGCAAGGATTTTGTTTCTAAATTAATTTCTAATTTCCAGCAAATGAATTAATGAACAATAATATTGAAGTGTGGTCAAAAAAAGCTATAAAGAGTTATAGCCATACACACGTCCTATTCTTATGATCCATATGGTGATGCATATGTCTCCAAAACCTGACAGGTGGACAAATCTTTTTTTTTTATTAAAACAAATATAAATATGCATGTAATAAATAATACCACTATTAATAATAACATTATACAAAAGCAAATTGTCATGAATAAACTGAAAAAAGCCCCTCGAGATGAAGAAGCCATGGAGGTAGTGGTTTTTATATTTATGTAGAAAACAGTAATTTTGTAATATTTAATGCTTTAATTCTTTTTCATTTGTAACAATATTTGTGTATTGCTGTATGTATTAAGCAATGTGTAAGTGTTTAAGGCGCGCTCTGCGCTGGACTTTAGACCTGCTTTCAGCTGGTCAATTGCGCAGTCTATTTTAGTTCCTCAAAATAGCAACACGCCAACAATGCGCCTTAACACACCTCCTTTCTAGACCGGCACACCCATGAGTCAACAAAGCGGCGCAAATGGATTTGCTATTTAAACAGCGTGGCGCAAAATGGGAAAATTAAAGTTGCATTGGCCTGAGAATAGCAACAAATCACGCCACACATGTCTTGTGCCTTAGTGCGCCGGCCCTAAAGGTGTAGGGCAGACATAGTTGCAGTCTTTATCTACATTATAGTGCCTTTTCACTGGATTTATCAAGGGTTGCCAGATTGGTTGAGTCAAATGTTTAAGAAATTACTATTGTTTTAAGCGTGAGATTTATTTTTACAGAAGCCAATTCTTTACAGAATTATCAGAAGCTGCTGAAATATACAGTATTTGACAAATACAAAATAGCTATAATTTATATTTGGTTTCATATGATCTTCAACTTTTTTTTCAGTTTTAATGCAATTTAAAACCCAACCATTGGATTACATTTTTGTGTTTGAGTTAGGTTTGGCCTTATTTTATTCAAACATAGGTTGAAACAACCCATCATTTTAATTTTGTTTCATTTCATTAATGTCATTTGTGATAGCAATGCTAAATTAAATTATTACTAATAATTAGAGTATTATTATTATTATTATTATCATTATTATTATTATTATTATTATTATTATTATGGATCCTTGCTGATGTTCATGATTATAATGTCTTGTCCTGCTGGTGTTGAGTGTAACCGTGTTAGAGCAGATGCTCTCTCTCTTTCTCTCTCTCTCTCTCTCTCTCTCTCTCTCTGACAGCCAATAAACTCTTTCAAGTATAATTTTCATCTTTCTTCGAAAACCAATAAGTGCTTCATAATGCCTGATCTGTCTTATCTCGCGAAACCCTCCTCACATTCTTGGCTTATTTAGTGCTTTGTTTATTTATTTATTTACTTTGCAGTTTTTCCAGCTTGTTCCTTGATCAACGAGATAAGCGGCTGAAGGAAGAGGAATAAGATCTAGAATTACAGACCATAACTGATTAATCGCTACTGGGGATATGCTCACAGACACCGCACATACAGTATATGCTTCATTAAATTCACAGATGTGCACAAAAAAACAACAACAACAATCTTTTCTGCCAGTCAGGTCAGGACGACCTTATTTAGGAAATATATAAGTGTTTAAAGTGTCTGTCTTTCTACTCTATCCCTTCTTTTAATTCCTCAGAGTCACCAGGTTGGCTATCATGTCGGGCTCTTAACCGATTTAAGCCACGCTTCAGAACAATGAGGGGAAGAATGGGAGATCCTGATGCCAAGCCACTGTAAAATTGTCGGATTCGCTTGAAAAATTGCAGAGAAAGAGAGGTATTATAAAGAAGATATTGCAGATAATGTGAGCGGTTTTAGAAGTGCAGGGAGAGAAAGATGACGATAGAAAAAAGGAGAAAGAGGTGTTACGCTGGAGTGCAGACTGGTGGCTGCTGCATACTCAGAAGTTGCAGTCTTTGTGTTTGTTTTTGTGTTTGTTTGTTTGTGTTTGGACAGAAGTTGAGAGCGAGGGATGACACTCTGGCTGAGATGAATAGACACAGATGTGTTTGATAGTAAACACTCTCTCTCTCTCCAAGGGGAAATGTTCCTGTTGAAATCTGTTATGATCCCCTTGCTTTCAACTCTCTCTTCCGCTCCCTGTCTTTCTCTCTCTCTGGCTGTTTCGTATGGTGTGGTGTGGTGGAAAGCGGTAGATGGTTTTGGGATTAGAAAGCAAATTTGACAATTTACGTTGAGACTGAGCAGGCTTGACCACATAAAAAGCGAGATCGCGTACTGTTGGCGAGGATTGTTGAAATTGAAGCAGACTGATCCTGAATGATAATCCACATGAACGTTCTTGAGTTGGTTTTTTGGAACTTGTGAAAGCCTTCTCAAATACAATTTTTTGATCATATTGAGTGAATAGTGGAAAATAATAAACATTTTAGACAAAATTGATTTCATATATATAGCTAGTTGGCATTAGGGTTCTGTCTGCTCTAATGTCTATCTATCTATCTGTCTGTCTGTCTGTCTGTCTGTCTGTCTGTCTGTCTGTCTGTCTGTCTATTTATCTATCTATCTAATAAAAAAATTACATTAGAACTGTATATCTACAAGGGATGGACAATGAAACTGAAACACTGGCCAATTTAGTGTTGGAGGTTTCATTGCTAAATTTGACCAGCCTGATGGCCAATCTTCACTGATTGCATATTCCACCAGTAAGAGCAGAGATTCAAGGGTCCACAGGGTCAATAAACATGGCCAGGCTGCTATAGCCAAACCTTTGGTCACTCATGCTAATGCGTAAACGTCGGTTTTAATGGTGCCAGCAGTGAAAATCTTGGGCTGTGGGCAATGTGAAACATGTATTGTTCTCTGATGAGTTCACCTTCATTGTCTTTCCCACATCTGGGAGTTACAGTGTGGAAAAGCCCCAAAGAAGCATACCACCCAGACTATTGCATGTCTAAAGTGTAACATAGGGATGGATCAGTGATGGTTTGGGCTGCAATATCATGGCATTCTCTAAGCCTAATACTAGATGGGCGCCATTCTGGAGGACCATGCGCACCCAATGGTTCAAACATTGTATCCTGAAGGCAGTGCTGTGTATCAGGATGATTATGCACCAATACACACAGCAAGACTGGTGACAGAGTGGTTTGATGAACATTAAATTGAAGTCTCCCATGGCCTGCACAGTCACCAAAACTAAATATTGTTGAGCCACTTTGGGATGTTTTGGAGGAGCGAGTCAGGAAACATTTTCCTCCACCAGCATCACATAGTGACCTGGCCACTATTCTGCAAGAGAAATGGCTATGAATGTGAGAGTGTATGGGTGTTTTCCAGTACTGGGTTGTGGCTGGAAGGGCATCCGCTACGTAAAACATATGCCAGAATAGTTGACTGTTCATTCCGCTGTGGCGACCCCTGATAAATAAGGGTCTAAGCTGAAGAAAAATGAAGGAATGAATAAGACCGTTTTTTAAAAGCTTTTATACCTTATGAGCAGATTTTATTTTTTTTAAGTAGCTTTTGTTCGCACAGTCCACAAATATTATTGTTTTCTATTATTGTGTTCTTTCCTATGTGAATGTCTGTTTGCATCTGTCTACCCACTAATAGTGTACTTACATGTCATAGCCAATGATTCCTAAACATATTTCTTAAGATGTTCTCACAGGAGGTATTAAACTATCAGATTTTGCAAAGAAAATGATATTATTTGTTGCACTTACTATACTATACATATAACTAATGCACTGGAAAAATGTGTCCTGCTATACAAGAGCCCTCAGGCTTCCCAAAACCGCTGATGCGTTTTACTTCATTCACTTCACTACTGATATTTGCCGCATTAAGATGACATATAAATTACACAACACTGCATCTCCTATAACATCATAAATTGTAGCCACCACAACTCGGGTTGGGTTTCCTTCCTTTAGCGGCAAGGCAATCTTAATCGTTTTCCCAAATGTCACTTTTCAGCCACCGTAGAAGAAAAAAAAAATAAATGTAATGAAAATGGCTTCAGGTCTGTATGATGGCAATCTCTGCCTAGAGTTCACATTCTTTTAAGTGCTGAAAATGAATCTGTGCGGAGTGGGGAAAAAGTAAGGTTTTGGCCTTGCTCCCGCTGCCAAAAGCTTTCACTGGCAGGAGAAACGTGGGTACAAGATGCTAATCTCTAATCTCCAATCAGCAGGCAGATCCAGAAGGAGGTTTAGGTGGAGAGAGATGGGGCATTTGTGTGTATATATACAGTGTGTTTGTGTGTGTGAGAGAGAGTGGAAGTGGGTATGAAGTCACAACGAAAGTGATACATTCAGGAGACAGAGTTTCGAGAACAGCAAATTTGAAAGATGTTGGGATTGTATTAGTAGTCATAACCAGCCTTTAATTTGAAAAATGTTTTAGGTCAGCAACGGCAATATTTTTGGGAGTTTCTCATGTGCACCAGGACTGCATTTAGTTTAAAATGCTGTTTTATTAGGGCAAAGTTGAATTTTCAGCAGTCATTATTCCAGTCTTCAGTATCACATGATCCTTCAGAAATTACTCCAGTATGTTGATTTAGTTCAAAAGAAGATTACAATAATTGCAGTGTTAGAAGTTTATGTCTTCGTTGTCAGTTTTGGTAAGTTTTATGCATAGTTATATGATGCAATATGTAGAATTCAGAAACCCATGTTATTATTCATTCATTCATTCATTTTCTTTTCGGCTGAGTCCCTTCATTAATTTGGGGTCGCCACAGCGGAATGAACTGCCAACTTATCCAGCATATGTTTTACGCAGCGTATGCCCTTCCATACACTACGGACAATTTAGCTCACCCAATTCACCTATATCGCATGTCTTTGGACTTGTGGGGGAAACTCAGAGGAAACCCACACAAACACAGGGAGAACATGCAAACTCCACACAGAAATGCCAACTGACCCAGCCGGCGCTCGAACCAGCGATCTTCTTGCTGTGAGGCGATTGTGCTACCCACTGCGCCACCGTGCTGCCCCCCTTATGTTATTAGTCACGTCAAATTATAACATAATTTTGATTTACAGAATAAAATGCCCTGCATCCTTAATAAGTCTAGGCTTTATAAGATGGTATAGGAAGTCAGGGTAGGTTTTTCTTTAAATTTACTCTCATTGACAAATGGCAATAAGAAAGTGACTAATGGCTGAAAATCCTTACATAATCAAATACATACATAATCAAAAAACATAATAAAATATTTATTTTTTACATCTTGAAAAAAGAAAGAAAGAAAGATGGAAAAATAAAGAAAATAACACCATTTGAATGGTATAGTAAATGTAAACCTACGTCTCAATCTTGTGGATATTGAATGTAAGAGTGGTGCAGTGGTACAGTGATCACATATATTTGCCATAATGCTTTTACATTATGGTACTAAATTATTGTTATTAAGATTTTGAATGTACTGCAGAGTTTTTCAAGATACTTCAAATTTCACCATAAAACATGGCATTACTGCAAAACGTCATTACAGTCATACTTGATTTTTTTATTATCAGTGCTAATTCTCTAATTGCTTTGTGTCGTTAGTTGGGTTTCCATCACCCTGTGTTAATGAACATTAGAAGTATCACATAAGAAACGAGTGATGAAAACAGCAAATTTTAAACAAAAATCTTTTAATTCTCGCAACATTTTTACACTCACCTAAGGTGGTTTTTGACTTGTGTGTGTGTGTGTAATGAGAAATGGAAACACACTTGCCAAATACAATCTGAAATAGCGAACATTACACCCGCGTCTCCATTTGGCTTTCCTTGTTTACTGCTTGTTACTAGCTTTCCAATACAGCAGTCAGCCACTCTAGCAACTTACAGAAAATTTACATAATTTGGGATTTAATTTTACTATTTTTATTTTTTTTGCCAACTTTTAAATTATTTTTTCTTTTTACTGAGATGGAAACCTTGTTACTGATTGGTTGCATCCGTTGAATGTGTTTGAAATCTTCCGAGTGGAACTGCTCTACAAGTCAGTGAGATTTGTGGAGCTCATATTGCAAACGAGTGGTAGAATCATTAAGCTCTTCATCTCTAGACATCTCTAGATTTTAAACTTTCCCACCTAGAAGAGAGAGAGAGAGAGAGAGAGACAGAGAGAGAGAGAAACCAAGGCATAGAACGAAAATCATAAAGCTTTAGCCTTTGCCTCATTAGCTCAAGCAAAAAGCATATGTCCAGTCGCCTCTAGCTAGAGAAAGCACAATCACAGACACAAAAGCCTGCAGCCCACAGAACTTCACCACAATGCCTTCAAACACTCTCGCTTGTTGCATTGGGCTCTTCAGCAGCTGGGTTTCTATTATCTGTCCCCTTCTCTGTCCTCGGACACATTGCTGTGATGTTGTGAGCACATTTTTCTAATGTTTTACACTTCATATAATCCATTCTCTCAGCGTGCCGGCGCTGAGGGGAGAGGTAATTGATGAGCCTTAGAGAGATCATAGGGTCAATGTGGCTGAAAGGCCAAACTCTCAATCTCTCTCTCACACACACACACACACACACACACACACACACACACACACACACACACACACACACACACACACAGGCATGCATGTGTATATGTCTATATATCTCTCTGCACATTTAACATGGCATGTGTTATTCAGTCTTCTGTGCCGCCCTGCTGTAGTTGTTTCCTTACAGTGCTTCAGTATATCGACTGGTGTGAGGACCATCTGTCCCCAGCATAACAGAACTCCCCTAAAAACCTGTGCCACTAGCTACAGAAAGGGAGATGTATGTCTCTGCATGGGCATAGAAAACCCCCAGAAGGTTTTTTAACACATCTACTGCATATATTGTTTGGAAAATTTACATTTATTTGGAAAAAAATAAAAAAGAACTTAAAAAATACTTACAAAAAACTACTTTGGATTTTAAATAAGATTGTTTGCATTTTAAATGTGTAAAACTTTTTTTGTTTTTGGTTTGCAAACATTAATAGAATATTTTCACAGATATGTGATAACTTCATTCATTCATTTTCTTTTCGGCTTAGTCCCTTTATTAATCAGGGGTCGCCACAGCGGAATGAACCGCCAACTTATCCAGCATGTTTTACACAGCGGATGCCCTTTCAGCTGCAACCCATCACTGGGAAACACCCATACATTCTCATTCACACACATACACTACGGACAATTTAGCTTTCCCAATTCACCTATAGCATGTCTTTGGACTTGTGGGGGAAACCGGAGCACCTGGAGGAAACCCACGCAATCACGGAGAGAACATGCAAACTCCACACAGAAATGCCAACTGACCCAGCCGAGGCTCGAACCAGTGACCTTCTTGCTGTGAGATTAATTTATTTTCAGGAATTTAAGTTCCCTTTTTTATTTTTGCTTTAATGAGGGTAACTACAGAGGTATAAATGTATGACATTTTTGTTTTTAATTTAATTTAGGACTAACCATAGCCTACTTTGCATTATTTACTAATTAAATTATATAATACAACTTTTACTAAAGTAAAACTTGTCACACTTATCGTTTTTTTCCTCAACATATTTATTTATTTATTTATTTATTTAGTTAGTTAGTTAGATGCAAAACTGAAATGACAATCAGTATCATATCAGTATTAATGTAGAAACTGTATCATAATCCTAAGCTAAATTTTATTTGTAATATTTTATCTGTTCAAGTGCAGTCCAGACATTCAGAATTCCACTTCATTGATTGCATTGTCATGCATTCTTAAACTGATTATGCTTAATAAGCTAACAACGCATGCGGATAAGCAAACTTGTTAACCTGGTTTGCTTTGTTGTTGTAAGGTCATAAAAGACTTAAGAATAAACCGATGGTTGCAGCTACTTTGTATCTGATCTTTATAAACTGACTGCTTACTATGTGTGGTATGTGACACTATAGATTTAAATTTATCCAGCCTAAAATGTCACCGTCGAGTAGGAAATATTTTACATTCTGACTCTTTCTTTATCCAATATAATTTATATATTTAAATGTATATTTTAATTAAAATGACTGTAATTACTATATAAACTATATGCAGTATATATAAATTGTGTATATAATATGTTCACCTCACCTGCAACCATAGTATATTATGAATGATTATGAAATATATTTGTATTAAATTATCACCTTTATCAAATACAGTGTATGTGTGTTTGCGCATGCTTTGTCAAACATAACATTTTTAATTTTTAATGCTCATGTCATACATTATCTCAACGTCTCCAGTCTGACATAATATAGGTATTTTGGAAGGTCTTTCTGCTATTAACGGGTGTACCTGTCACATTGTGTGTGGGTGTTTGTGTGTGTGTGTGTGTTTATTCTCTCTTCTTTTAGCACAGGGTAACCCGAAGTGTGTTTCCTTGTACAAATACACACAGTCGCCTCTGTTAGTCACTTGCCCTCTGTCTCACCCTCTTCGCTGTGGTCCTGAACCCAGCAGCACTGCACAACATCACCCAGCTGACGACAGCTACCGTCATTCAGGCCCAAACAAGCACACACACTCAGATAAGGTGCGCATATATGGCCTGGTTAATGCAAGCTGGTTGTGAAAATTTCTCTCATCAACTCACCTTGTAAACGCACAACACATAGTCTGTCTCTCTCTCTCTCTCTCTCTCTCTCTCTCTCTATCTGTTGTTGTGTCATCTACTACACTAACGTTTGGGATCAGTAAGATTTTTGAAACGGTTGTAAACTAAGCCTATTCTGTTCACAAAGGCTTTATTTATTTAATCGAAAATACAGTTAAAATTGTGGACTATTATTGTCATTTAAAAGAACTGCATTTTAGTTGAACATGAACTAAAAATTAACAATGCTTGTACATAATTTATAAATCATAGTTCAACATTTACTAATACATTATTAAAATCATGCTTGTTAACATTAGTTAATGTACTGTGAGTTAAAACTAGCAACAAATATTATTTCCATTAATTGACATTAACAAAGATTAGGAAATGCTGTAATAAATGTATTGTTTATCGTTTGTTCATAATACAATATACAGTAACTAACATTAACTTATATAACCTTATTTTAAAGTGTTATGCATTTCTTATTGTTAATATTATCAGCGTTGGGCTGCATCATATTTTTTGTGGAACCTGGGATACAGTACAGCTCAAATGCAAATTAAAATGTGTTTACTTTTATTAATCAGGGACACATTGAGTTGTTTGAAAGTGCAAGTAAGGCTGTTGTTTAACTTGTTAAATTACAGGAATAAATTACATCATAGACTTAATATGACATAATAGACAAAAATATTAGACAAAAGTGTAATGATGTTTCTAATAATATAGTTTTTGATCAAATAAATGGAGCATAATATAGGCATAAAAAAAAAAACATGTCCCAAACTTTTGACCAGTAGTATATATTTGGTCTGATGGTCTTTCTTTGGTGATTTGGCTGACCTCGTGACCCCACAGTCAGAGCTAGTCTTGGCAGACTCTTTCACTCCGCGCTTCGCTCTTTGAGACAGGTAACGGCTGCTGACAGGTAATGCTTCAGCGAGAAACAGAAGTGCTGTCTTACGGATGAACGAGGGATGAAAAGAAATAAAGAAAAAAAGAGATTGCTGTGAAACAGGTGAGGTGAACCAATGCTGAGAGCACTTTTTTAGCATTTGCTTCCTCACCTGTCAGTTATTTTAGCTCATGCTAATGTAGAGAAAAAGAGTGACAGTTGGTCTCCTGCATCTGTTTAAAAGAAAAGATAAATTCATTCATTTTCATTTCGGCTTAGTCCCTTTATTAATCTGGGGTTGCCACAGCGGAATGAACCGCCAACTTCTCCAGCATATGTTTTACGCAGCGGATGCCCTTCCAGCTGCAACCCATCACTGGGAAACATCCTTACACACTCATTCACACACATACACTACAGACAATTTAGCTTAGCCAATTCACCTATACCGCATGTCTTTGGACTTGTGGGGGAAACCAGAGCACCCGGAGGAAACCTACGCCAACACAGGAAGAACATGCAAACTCCACACAGAAATGCCAACTGACCCAGCCGAGGCTCGAACCAGTGACCTTCTTGCAGTGAGGCGATCGTGCTGCCCACTGCGCCACAGAATATTTTCTTGCATTATTGTTTTGTCTTTGTGAGCATTACATACTTTTTTATACAGAAACTCAAAAAGAATAAATACAGACCACAAATGATTGGTAGCTTAATTTGTTTATTCATCATTATATTCAATAAGGTAATGCGCAGAGGAAAACAAATATAATTATGTCCTGCTGTTTCTGTTGCTGTGTTAATCTTGGAGTCTGAAGCATAAGTAAAGAATTGATTTGACCTCTGACATGAAGGGAATGAATGTATATTGATTTGTTTAAGCACTGGCTAAGAGCTTGTCTATGGGATTGCTAGTAAAGCTTGATTCCTTTATTTCCTTTATATCAAGATAAGCATGGTTGTTTCTTTGTAGAAGATGTTCAAGGATTAGAGATGACCTTCTAACCCGATACGTGTTTATGTTGCCATATTTGTGTCAGTTTTAAATGTTTTACAGGAAGCGTATTTATGAATGAGATGGGTAGAAAATGGTTTATGTATTACTGAGACATCTCTTCCCAGGAACCTAATTACATACTTTCTACCTTTTACAAAAATTATTATAATTATTATAATTATTATTAAAACATTCCTTTCAGTGGACTGTAATGTGTGATTATAATAGAATCTTGCCATTGCTCTTTACAGGACATTCTAAGACCAGCTATTTTAGACCGGCTTTTTATACAGTGTAATTTCAATATCCATGCTAAACTGTAGTTTAAAATTGTAATGCTTTTGCTTATTCATACAAAATAACTAGAAAGTACACATCAAAAGTTTTCTTTTCTATTTTTCTTTTCTTCTTTTCTTTTCTTAAGAGGCAGTTTACGAAATATCTTCATGAAACGTGATCTTTACTTAGAGAAATTTCAGCGTTATGGATGTGACATTTGCAGTAAAAATTCAAAACATAAATTCACAGAGAAAGTATATGTTCACATTATATTGAAACATCTGTTTATATTTTCCAAAACAACTAATCACAGAGTTATGGGATCAGAACAATTTCAATCTGTAAAAATTGTTTAGATTTTAAATAAAGAAAATTAAAGTGTTATGGATGTGACCAAAAAAAGTATGCAAGTTTACAGTATACAAAATACTGAAACTGCACAACACATAAACTGCACAACCCAGAAGAAATAATGCTAAATCAAAAGTATGAGAGTTGGCTCACTATAGAACAAAAATTATTGAATTTATTTTATTTGACATTTTTGCATTTATGAGGAAAAAACTCCATTATGGATGTGACAGATGTGAAATTGACGTGTGACTTTTTTTAAATCAAATATAATTATTTAAAAACATTGGCAGAGACATTTTTGAGAATTTTTGAAGTATTGTCAAATACACAAATGAAAGTAGAAACGGTTTTGCTATTTTTGGTGACATTTGGTTGACATTTACATGGAATTGCTCCTTACTATTCTAATGATTTTTGCCACAAAATAATAATCTATAATTTTGACACATACAATGTATTTTTAGCTATTGCCAAAAATATACTTGTGCTGCAAAAGCCTGGTTTTCGGTCCAGGGTGCTCAAAAATATTCTTATTATTATCATCAATGTTGAAAGCAGGTTATTGTTATTTATTTACTTTTGCTCCATTGTATGTCTCCCTGCTGAATTAAAATATAAATTTCTTTCCTAAAAACAAAGGGTAATCGGGAAAAATCCAAAAAGCGCTTGGTCAAATTATGAGGTATATCAAATTTTCAGACTGAAACTGACCTTGCGTAATGTTTAGTTTGAAGTCATATCTTCCTTGTATTTTATTGTTTTGCAGACTCAGCTGCTGCTGGTGGTGGTTGAGGACGAGGCCACAGCACAGGAGAACAGAAGAGAGATGGCAGACGTGTTACTGAACGCACTGACCGACAGACAGCAGCACAGACAGACATGGAGAGACAGGTAAACTCCTGCCTTTAATGTCACATCTTCAGTGAATTGCATAGAAGAAAGGATTTTCTTTTTTTGTGTGTGTGTTCAGGCAGAGAGAGTTCACACAAACACACGCATACACATGTGCTGATAGCCCATTGACTTCCTTCCTCTGAGATAAGAGCGAATGAGAGACATTGCCCATTTGTCCCGATAACAGAGAGAACCAGCTTTACACACACAGATACGCATACCAACACACGGACACACACTCCCGCTTTATTATTTCCCTTCAGACCACAGAGTGTGTGTGTCTCTCTGTGTGTGTGGTAATCTGTCTTCATTCAGATCAGACCATTAGTAGGTAGAACGTGGGAATGTGTGTTTATTTTTTTGGTAAGAGCTTGCTAGCTTGAAAACAATCCTTAAAATTGTTATATACAGTGTGTTCTTTATTATATACAGTTTTATTTATATACTGTATAATATATACATACAGAACATCAAATAATTATCATCATCAAATAAATATTTATTTGGCTAAAAAATAAGAAAGAATAAAAAGTCAAGTACTTTTCTTCCTAATTCAAATGTTTATTAAGTTACATAATTACATTTTTCCTCTCATTATATGTATTGTATTTATTAATTTCATTATCTGCACAGTTATGTGCTTATTTAAGTCAAATTTGTATTATTCATTGTAATCAAAAGTTTGTTTTTCCACTTTACACACGCACGCACGCACGCACACACGCATACCGACACACTGGCACACACTACTGCTTTCTCATTCTTCATTATTCCTCTTCAGACCAGAGTTTGTGTGTGTGTGGAAATCTGTCTTCATTCCGATCAGACCATTAGCTGGTAGAGCCTGAAACAGAGCATGAGTTTCCTTCATTGAAATTCTTGCATCTCAGCTTCTACATCAGTAAGGACTCTTGTTTCTGTAAAGTGGCCTCTTTTTGGGGGTCGTCCCCTCGCTCTGACCTCAGAGTGACATCCAGGCCTGCTGGTACCTGTAAACAGAGTTGATGTTGTGTTGAAACATCGTTCTTAAATTAGACGATGAAAACTATGGACCAGGCTGGGATTCATTTGTCAGATGCCACCATTTGTCAGATGGTCAAAGATATGCACACACTTGCACACTTTTGTGTGGTATCCACATTAACACTGATGCACTTTGTATTGCATAGTTTTATTACAGATTAAAAAAAAATGAAATGTAGAAATGTTTTTACTTTAATTTTGGCTCACATTTGACACTCTAGACACTGATTGGGGTTATATTATTGTACATACCATGATATAAATAGCATTTACTTTATGCCTAATGCAGTTATAAATTACATTATGATTTGTTCCTTTCATTATGATTTATTCTTATACATTCAACTGAAATTATTTCAAATAGTAATTATATTTGTAAGCATAGTTAGCTTAATTAAGAATTATACTTAAAAGGGTCTTTTGGCATTCAAAATTTGACCCAGCTTTCACCTGAGGGTTGGGTTTAGGGTCAGGGGTAATGTAAGGCCATATTGTAAGCAGTTTTTACAGTATAAAATAAATTACGGGTATGAAGACTCCTCATAAACCACCAAAACCAGTGTTTGTGTGTGTGTGTGCGTGTCCACGTGCGTGCGTGTGTATTTTAAATATTGTAGAATTATTTAACTGTTCATATTCACGATTTGGATTTTCATCTTACCATTTCAAGAAATCAAGCATTAACACACGTTGATGCTAACCTCCAAAAGTAACGTATCTGCCCACTCGGTCACACACACACAGAAGTTTATTTCATCAGCCAAAGCAGCGTGATTAGATAAAGCTTACCTTCAGTCCTCCGCAAACACTACGATGTGTTTGAACTCATCCCTTTTCACTATCACTTCCTGCCCCCCTCCTTCGCCAGATAACGTCACTCTTCCGAACATCAGCCACAGCTCTGTAAAGTAGCTGTCAACAAATTGCATTTAGGGAGGAGAGGCTGATAGCTCAGGCAAGGTTAAGACAAAAATGAACTCATAGCTGATAATATCTCCTCCGACATGAGCTGATAAAGTGAACGGCGTACATCGCTTACCTGAATGTGCTGATGTATTAACTGTCAGCTGCAATTTTTTCAATGTAGGTATGTCCATTGTAAACTGTTGTAATTATTGAATGCTTTGGTGATCTAGTATCTAAGCTTA
>CAIGQW010053631.1:8153061-8177763 GCA_903798125.1 Danio choprae
TAACATGATCATCAATGTATAAATTGTTTTATGCAATAATATGCAATAATATTTAATAATATCGTTATCTTTTAATCTTTATTAGATAATTAATCCTGCAATGTGGCTATTATGAATACACGCATTGCGATATCGATGCTCAAACAATATACTGTTCAGCCCTAGTTTATATGGTTTTCTATTAGACATTTACAAGCTTAATTAATTTATAATTAACAAATTTAATTTATTTATTAATCATTAATCTATTTCTATTTATTTTACAACCACCACATTGAAACTGAAACTGTGTGCCCTTTACTAATCAATCATTTCTACTCTCCAATAAAAGAAAGTTCTACTTTTTTCTGCATTTTTACACCGATTTTACAAAGAATTGCAAAGACAAAAATGGTTTATTACTGTTCTGTAAAAACAAACAAAAAGTTAAAAAGCAAATTCTAACATATTAGTTTCTTTGCATTCACCCTCCAATATTTTTAAGAGTTATGAAAGAACTACTACTTTATAACACAACGTTCCCAAGCAGTGAAAGCAGCACATTGCATATTAACACATTCACAGTTGGATCGGTCTCTGTCTTTATTCCTCAGTCTCACTTTCACAGGCACACAAATTCAGTCCACCGGTTGTCGTCTCATGAGGAACGGGGTGTCTCCATAGCTGTCAATCCTGAGGCGTATCTTTTGTCCCAGCAGTGACTGTGTCCCTCCCACCAGGGTCTGACAGAGGACAGACAATAGAGCTGCTGTCCCAGAGTGGAGGGAAAAAGACCGTTAACGTCTATCTTCAATGAGAACGGACAGGCTCACCCTGCACATGACAGCTCTGATGCTGGGGAGACCTTTACAGTCCGGGAGGATGGAGATATCACACACATACACATACACACACCTGCACTGCATTTGAATTCACAAGCGCATCTGTTTAATTAACACAACTGGGTTTGTGTGTGAGTCTGTCTGCCTGTAAATAGGACGGGTTGATTAAAGAGCCATAACACAATACAGGTACACACCGGTATGTGAGCATGCTAGCAAACACAGATCATAAAGAGAGTGTGTTTTTTTTAGTAACTTCAAAGCAAAAACCCAGTATGTAAGGTGTATTTGCTAATTTTAGCCAATTCTAAATCCAAATCATGAATATCAAACTTATGATTTTTACAGCTTTTGATTGTTTTGGTTGCATGTGTTTATAGCTGAAACATAGCAGCCACAAACATGTTGTGAGATGTGTTTATAGTATCTTATCTCAGCCAAGATTTCACCCAAATTCTTTTTCTCCATTTTGTTATTTGCTGAAAAACAGAATGCACAAGAGCAGAGCTGAATGACAATGTTGATCGTCCTCTATATTCTTTTTTCTTCTCAAGTCACATTTGTGTGGTCCTGTGTCTGTGAATAACCACTGTGAAATAATTACTTTAGTTGGTAGGTATGTGGTTTCACACTTTGGATGATTATGATTATGATAATAAAAATAAATAAATAAATCACTTAGAAATAAGTGGGGTAAAAATCGTTCATGAATTACTCTTCCTCCACTTATTCCAAACCTGATTGAGTTTGTTTTCCTCTGTTCCATGCTTAAGAAGATATACTGAAGAATGTTGGGGGGAATAACAGTCAATTGAAATAGTGAAATTGTTGTTCCTACTATTGATGTCAATGGCACAATCTTGTTTTGTGTTCAATAGAAAGAACCCCTTGAGCGCGATTTAAATGATAAGGAATCTTTTTATTTTTACGTGTACTACCCTTTAAGAATGTAAATCGTACAGTATATTACTCCCATACCTTAACATTAGTCAAAGGGCCCCCACTGTGCTTTTTTTGCACATTACTTTTAAAGTAATGTGTGATATAGGTGTCTGTCAAATTGCACAATTAATAGTTTTTGTCTGCCAAAATACAGAATGCATTCAGAACTGCCTGAAACAAATTGCTAATAATTCTAATTTTACTTCCTGCATAAACCTATGTAGGGTTATAAGACATTTGCATAATGTCAGCCTATGTTCCAGAAACACTACTTTTACTTTAACTACCAAACACTGTGGTTATAGATGGAAAGTTGGGTTTAAGTTTTAGACAATTCATGAAGACGGTGTGAAAGTTAAACCATGATGCATGTACTCTGAAATAGTGTAAATGATAGATCTCATGTAATTACAGATTTATAATATGATTATTAATACTTTACTATTGTAAATAATAAGATTCTATATCAACTGATGGTTATCGTTATATAGCTATACACAGCTGACGTCAGCAGATGATTTTGCTGAGTTAGCACAAAACAACCAAGGTGTTGTTAGCTTACACAACTTTAAAGTTTACCATAGTTAAAATTCACCTTTTTATTTTCACCTCAAATTTGATCCCATTTTATCTAGTATACGAGTATACAAGTAGAGTATGGGTTAATTTATGTTAAGTAATAAAGTGAATTAAAATTAACAAATGGAATCTTATTATAAACTGTTACTATTTTTTTCTTTAGGCCTTTGATGGTGTCTTCACATCGCCAGCTAGTGCCTTGCATGTTTTACCGAAGTTTTCAATGCTTGCGGGCAAACACCTGGCTGTCAGTAAACGCACACACAACACACACACACACACACACACACACACACACACACAAATATATCTACCCACACACACACACACACACACACACACACACACACACACTCACATATTCTCCTGCCTGTGCGTTTGCTTACTGCACAGCACTCAGAGAGGTAACAAATTTATTTGTGTGTGTCTGGGTGTGTTTCTTTCATCATCAGGAAGGCTGTAATTAGTGTGAAAGTGATGGTTGGACTTAAAAGCTGTCATCTAATTTGTCTGTCTTTATCGAAACAAACATGTGTGGTCCCTCCCTTGCGACGTGCGTGCAATGTGTGATTACCAGTAGAACGAGCGTCTGAGAGTTGATCGTAAATTACTCAGATATGCCTAAACCGCTGTTTAGCAATCATAAAGCTATGCGTGACATACCCACCACGGCTGCAGTCCCCCTCGTGTGCCCGCTCTTGTATGCCTGCGGTTGGCAGGAGTACATGCAGCAACCCACTCGCCGAACCACTTGGTTTTGGGGAGAGGCCAGTACACACCGGAATGCTGTTCTTATTATATTTGTTTGTGGAGAGGCAAAGTAAGTCCTATTTGTTTCTTTGCTCGTATGTTTGCGGCGAGCGAATGCAAACAAGTACAAGGGATTACACCCAAATGTACACATGCATACTGGTGAACACATGTGGAAGCCTAATAGCTGGGCGGATGAGGCCTGTTCCTCGGCACATGGAAGGCTTCATTATGTGACCAAACTCTAAACAACAGTTTACCAAAGGACATGATTCAGCAAGTTGCCTCCCTGTGTAAAACTAACGTTTCTCGGATGCGTCCAAATGAGAGGGGAGAACATCATTAAAAAAGAGAAATTGCTTTTCGTTTTAATTGCTCACACGGCTTAATAAAAACAGCATCGTATAATTATGCTTTTTGCAGGGATGGTAAACGGTTTGCCGTGCTTGATGCAATTATGAGGACCGCAGAAATTTGGGGCCCCGGCAAACAGTTGCACACTCTCTGCTAGTAAGCATTGATTTTATATGGAAAGAGTGGCTGAGAAACTTGCGAGGCTAACCGGAGTGGCAGAGCAATACTGCATCGCAAAAAAAGCCAAAAACAGCCCAATGATGTGTGTGCAAGAATGTGGAGCTTTTGCTCAGAGGGAATGTGCTTTGAATGGATACTTAAACATTTTGAAACACTGAGTTGCACACAATTACTCTTCAAGGTGACAACTGCAAAGCTTTTTCTTAACCCTGGTATTTGGATTACGTGTTTGCTTTCGGAGACAGACGTTAGCACCTTTATTGTTTATAGAGGGGTATACAGTAGTTACATTTTTGATTGGCTACTTTAGAATTGGTCTAAAGGTGAGAGCATTCGTCCCAGAATGAACATTCCATAATAATTTACTCACTGCATAAATCAATAAGCCCCCAATGAGCTGTGGTTTACTTTAAAATAACCTCTCATGAAGACGTGATTTACATTAAAATGAGAGTATATTCATCACTGATCCTGAAAAAAATAATTTCCACAGAAATATGAAGAAGTTAACCAAGATGAATCTGTTAAAAACATTGATTATAATAGGAAATGTTTCTTGAGCACCAAATCAGCATATTAGAAGGATTTCTGAGGATCATGACACTAAAGAACAGAACAGTGACTGCTTATTTTAACATCGGTTAAAATAAATATTGATTACGTCACAATTTTTTTCAGAAAACATATTCTGCTTTCATAAGCTGTCATTACCAAAAAAAAATAAAACAAAAAACTTTTATTTGTTCATATGGCATATATTTAGTAATAAATGTTCTTTATTGGCATTGATGGTTCCATGAAGAACCTGTATGATTTCTAGGACATTTATTCTACTCACAAATTTATTTATTTTTTTATAGTGGAAAAATATTCTTTAGATTATTAATACGTTCTTTACACTTATTAAAATAATAATAATAATTTTAAGAACCGATCACTGAACGTTTCTTGGGAAACCAAAAAGGCTGTCTATGGCATGACTGCAAATCTTCCACTTCTTTGGTGCCTTAAATACGATGATGATTATGTATTATACTGAATGGTTGGCATCACCATATTACTGTTGTACAGATGTGCCTGCATTATTTTGAAGCTAAAGAAGATGAATCTCTCAGTTAAGACACAGTAATCTAAGTCAATCATGGCACTGTTGGTAGTGCATATGCTCATTTTGCATAAAAAAACAATTATTTTACACTAATATGCTCAAATAACACTCTTTCTCGTTTTCTCCAACACACAAGCTCACTCTTCCTAATGGTGGGCCATAAAACGGTGGCGATGGTGTAGGCTTTATTCTGTGTGTGTGTAATTAGTAGCTCATATCGTTGACTGTGCTGAAGTGACATGTACGTTAATGATAGTGTTAGCTCTCCTTAATCTCCCTCTCCACAGACTCTCACACTCACTCCTTTTGCCCTTGCACTGTTAATTATTTCCAACACCGCTGGAGCAGGCCGCTTCATGGCAAGCATATTGTGTCTGGCAGGCGAGTGGCGGGTTATAAATGATCCTGAAGGTGAAGATGTGACTGCGAGGAGATAGTTATGAAAATTTCATCTGTCTATGCGTTACGGCTACAGCTGCTGCTGTCAGTGGAGAAATTACTGCGGGTCAGCCCTGTCAGAGAGAGAGAACAGACCTGTCAGACCCCTAAACACACACTCACACACTCCACACAGACTGTCCCCAAGCTGTCTGTGTTCATTACCAAACTTAGACAGGGATACAGCAGGCAGGTGGAGCAGACCTCTCAGCCTTACCTACTGCCATCACCTGCAGTCTGTGTGCAGTTGCGACTCGCTCGCAACTATCAAACGCTGTTGTGCACTATTAATACTGCTGCTTGTGTTTAAAGGTGCATGTTGCAATTATTTATTCATATTAGTTAGTCTTTCAGGGACTGTTTTACAACACAATATTCACATTGTTGTTGTTGTTGCCTGAAATAAAGTATAGTTACATACAAAACTACCACAATTAGAATTTTTTGTCTTTTTTTGCACCATTTTTTCACTGCTTGTGGTCAGTGGCTGATGGTTAGGTCCAAAGTAGGCATTCCCAATACTGGTTACCTAATAAAGTTTACTGGCTCAGTGGTTAGCACTGTCGCCTCACAGCAAGAAAGTCGCTGGTTCAAATCCCAGCTGAGCCAGTTGGCATTTCTGAGTGCAGTTTGCATGTTTTCCCTGTGTTCACGTGCGTTTCCTTTGGGTGCTCCGGGTTCCCCCACAGTCCAAAGACATATGCTATAGGTAAATTGGATCAACTAAATTGACATTGTGTGTGTGTGTGTGTGTGTGTGTGTGTGTGTGTGTGTGTGTGTGTGTGTGTGTGTGTGTGTGAGAATGTTAGAGTGTATGGGTGTTTCCCAGTACTGGGTTGTGGCTGGAAGGGCATTCGCTGCATAAAACGTGCGGGAATAGTTGGCGGTTCATTCCGCTGTGGCGACTCCTCTTAAATAAGGGACTAAGCCGAAGGCAAATGGATGAATTAATGAGTAACAACACATGGTTTTTCCCATTGCAGCTTCAACGTGAGCACACTTGTTGGTCTGTCCTGGTCTGTAAGGCTGGGTCTAAAACATGTTTATTTGTTATTTAAGAGTAATTTCTTTAGTTTTGTTTTAAATAGTTTTCATTAATGTTTGTTTGTATCTTTTATATTGCAAATTGAAAGGCATCTACCGCATAAAAACATATGCCATAGTAATTGGCGGTTGATTCACCCCTAAACTGGAAGAAAGTGAGTGAATGAGTGGATCTCTTTTTTGTTTTGTTTTGTTTTTGTTTTAGTCATTTTGTTGTGTGGTTTTGTCATTTTTGAAACTGAAATAATGTTTACTTTTTTATAATTAATAAAATGTTTGTTTACAACTTTTATACATTATTATTTTTTGTCATCCTCAAAATAATGCACAAATATGGGACTGTTAAAATGATTGTTTCACATTTTCTATATACACAGTAAAATGGTGAATATTGGAACAGTAGTCAACACATAATGAGGATTAGTATACAGACCTTAATGGGGCAGTCATAGTCTTGTGATATGGGAAGATAACTTTTGCAGAATTAACTCATCACTAGAGTTGTGTATGTGTGCATTTGAGTTTGACAGGGAAAAATAGGTTCACCTTTCTGGCGTCCTTAAAAGGATCTTCACAGCTTCAGTCTGTCTTGATGCATTGTAATTAATACAGGCATGTCCTGCCATCTCTCTCTCTCTCTCTCCGCCAACTTCCAGTTTCCAGAGAATTCTATTAGCCCAGTCCAGCATCTGTTAATTACCTCTGTACATCCATCGCTCTTAGACAAATGAAAAGCTCTGGTACAGATGTAGGATACAGTGATACACTGCCTTTCCTCTGCCTCCTATAAAGCCACTTTCGGAAATGGGTCATCAATCCGCCGTTGATAAGTGTCTTTGGTTGGTAATGAGTGTTTTATCAGGGTGGGATTAGTGCAGATATTTTTTGTAATTAGTGTACTAGCACAGCTCTCGCTGCTTTCTCCGAGGTGTTTGTCCGTGTTTTACTCGAAGCGAATTGTGTGTGAACTTTTTTGAGGATGAAAGGAGCCGGCCCGTGAGGGAGTGCAGCTTATACAGGACTTTGAAATAAAAACAGAGAGCTAATCCACAGCCAAGTGCTTTACAAAGAGATTTCAAATTAAGTGAGATACATCGGATGGCCTGAATATAGGAATGAGGCTGACAATAGGCGATTAAATCAGAGCAAGCTAATAATAGTGCTGTAGCTTGAGCCTGTTTGACTAAAGCTTCTGCTATGTTTGAAAGAGCAAGTGATCTTATTTTCAACTCTTGTTATCACAGACCATTTCAAATCGCACCTCAGTTTATACAAAAAAATAAAAAGTGTTTACTGGTGCTTCCTCAGCTATTGACTGTTTTGGCCCTTGGACTTTTAGGGTGTGCTCACAATAGGCAGGTTTGCTTTGATTGAAATGAACTCCTGTGGGATTGTTCTGTTAGTTTGATTCATCTGAAGATAGGTTTTGGTCCATTTCTAGACAAAGACATGTGCTGTTCAAATAAAATATGAATTCAGCATAGACCAAAGTCATTTAAAGTTTTATTTTATTATTATCTATTTATAATTATAATTTCTATTTATAAAATAAATAGAAATATAATATCTATTTATAAAATATAATTATTTTCTATTTTCGTTACTTCTAGTACACGTACTACAAGAGATGTTGAGATGTTGTAACCCAATGATGGGTCAAATATGGACAAACTCATCTGTTGGGTTAAAAAGTGTCATAAATTCCTAAATATAAAATAAATAAAAAATTCATCTAAATGGTCCCCCTTTATATTAAGTGTCCTTAACTACTATGTACTTACGTCAATATATAAATACAATGTGCTTAACATGTTCCTAATGTATTGCAGAACACTCCTGGTGCTATTGAGGTGGGTTACGGGTAGGGTTAAGGATAGGTTTGGTGGTACGGGTATGTTTAGGGATGGCTTAAGATGTAATGGATGATCAACAGTATAATTACAAATGTATTACATGTGCAAGTACAATGTAAAAACATGTATTTAGACAATAAGCACATTTTAACGAATGATTAATTTCAGTGTAAATGCATATTAGTTAAGGCCACTTAATATGAAGTGGGACCATCTAAATATATAATTCAACATTGGGTTTGTCCATGTTTGACTCAACATTGGATTGCAACAGCCCTCTTTTTTTTAGAGAGCAGACTATCACTTTCATTGCTGTTAAATGAATCCATTTTACCACTGTGATCATAATCCATGTGTTTTACTACAACTACTCAAAGTATGAACAGTACGAATCACACACACACAACACATCCCATCACATAACATTCAGATACCAATGGTGTTCTGTTTGAATGCATTCCACGACATAAGTGTTTACCTTACAATTGAATGTATTTTAGACTACTACTAGTGTTTGAAAGTGGACATTTAGTCATTCAGCACGGACAACCTTTGAAGAATGGATTGACGAATGAGCAAATGTAAAATACCTCTCATGTAAAAAGTACATTCTGCTCTCTGTCATTTACTGCATCTGCTTCTGTCCTGTTCTACCTGCTTCACTCCATCCCTGGGCTCTCCAATGCTAGTTTACACAGCCTCTGGTCTGCCTGCTAGTCTGCTAGCTCAGAGGTCACGTTATCAACCGACTGCTGGGGGCCTTCAGCCTCAAGGTACCCACTTAACTGCCTGTGGGAAGAAGAGGATTCACTTTCAACTTTCTTCTCTTTTTCTCGTCGCTTTGAGATATCCGCTGCGAGTCATTTTTGTTTCCTCCACTCTCCTTTCTGTCGGAGGGCTGCCTTTTTTTTTTTCTTTCTCATGAAATCACAATGCGATGTATTCCGCCCGAGGTGCAACTATTCAGAATGCCGTTTGACACAGAGGAACTGAATTCCTGCTGCTCGCTGCTGTTTAAACGACCCCACAAGCTCTGAGAGGCCATCGAAACACACACATCTCTCTCTCGGGCTGGAGTCGGTGGCTTATCTGACATTTATGAGGCTCTAAACTGCACTAGCGGGTCCACTAAAAGATATCTGATAAATAAACACATCAGGCTCAGTGCATTGGAAACGCTCCTTCCTTCCTTATGGATGCTTTATAAGGACGTTTTTTTTAGCTCTGCTTCTTTCGTTTATTTCACATTTACTCTGAAAGCAAAATTAAGAATTGAATTTATTATTTTTTTTCAGAGAAAATGAGAATAGGTGATTGTGCAGGGTCTAACTTGACCGCTTAACTTGACTGTTAATTGGATGATCCTGATAGCATCATGTACTGTGTGTTTGTAATGTAAGCACTCAGTTGACTTGGTACACTGTATTGTCATGGTTAGAAAGTAGATGTAGTTGTCTGTGAACAGTGGTAAGATATGAGATGCAGTTTGGTAGGCCAAACAGAAATTATCCTTAACATGGATCCCTCGATATGATTTTTGCCATTGGCCTTTGGATTATTGCAGAAAATAAGCCATGAGAATATTCAAGATATTCTTTACAATATAACAATCTTTTATGTATTTTCATTTCAAAATATATCAACAAAAGCAAAAAGTATACTGCAAATGCACTTAACTGCAAATTCAAGACACCAAAATCATGATGACTACTAGACTTTTCAAAAAATTCTTCTTCATAAGTCTGTATTCAAAATCTAGTAGTTTGAATCTTTGAGACAAGGTTACAATATGACAGTAACAGTAGACTAGTGAGTAGATATGTTTTCCTGTTCAAGTCACAAGTACGGTATTGCTTTTTGTATTTCACGTCTTTACATTTTGTATATTTCATTTGATATGTTTTTAAGAATAACATTTTAAAATATCTTGAACAGGGCCTCACGGTGGCGCAGTGGGTAGCACAATCGCCTCACAGCAAGAAGGTCGCTAGTTCGAGCCTCGGCTGGGTCAGTTGGCATTTCTGTGTGGAGTTTGCATGTTCTCCCCGTGTTGTCGCCGGTTTCCCCCACAAGTTCAAAGACATTCGCTATAGGTGAATTGGGTAAGCTAAATTGTCCGTAGTGTATGTGTGTGAATGAGTGTGTGTGTGGATGTTTCCCAGTGATGGGTTGCAGCTGGAAGGGCATCTGCTGCATAAAACATATGCTGGATAAGTTGGCGGTTCATTCCACTGTGGCTACACCAGATTAATAAAGGGATTAAGCCGAAAAAGAAAATGAATGAATGAATGAATATCTTGAACATAAAAGCCAGTCACCAACAAAATACATGCTGTAATAATGAGCGCACATTGTTAATGTTACTTTTCTATCAATACTGCTTTCATATACACATGCTGCGTTTCCGCTTACATTGCTCTTTAAATGTGCAATTACTGTACTTAGAGCATCAACAGATGGATCTGGAAAAGTACAGTTTGTTCCTGTAGGGTCCTGATACACCAAGCTGACACCATAGAAACAGCAGCATCAACAGCCAACAGTCCTCTTGAATTTCTTGCTTGCTTTCTTCAGTTTAGCTTTAATTCTCACGCACTGGCTCAATTGTTAGACCAAACAGCCAATAAGATATATTATAAAATACAATATTTTCTAATGTAAACAGGGAAACAATTCAACATCAACACAATGTCAACAATTCAACACAATTCTGCAAATGTTGTCAGACCATTGATAATGTTGTGGAACACACTGCAAAGACTAAGCTGGCTGATGCTCAGTGATAACCTGATATTGACCAACTATCAGGATGGTGTTTCAGGATTTTTATGGATATCTCTGTTCCAAAATGTATTTTTGCTGCTGGGCAGTGGAAGTGCCAGAGAACCATATGAATTCACACATCTGAGAATGGTTTGTAAATGTGCAGAGCCGTTTTAGGCTCATGTGGAAACACAACTGGAACCCTACTTGACTGTCCTTAGAACGGTTCAGCCCGATAGAGGAGAAGCAGCTTAAGAGGATGACAAAGGAAGAAGTGCTCATCCTCATCCTGCAGTCAGCACACTCTATGAAACAAAAGGGAAACACAAATGAGGACTCATCACTGAGCAGCAGACAAAAATAAATGATGACAATGTCTTGATAATATAAGTGAGTTTGTTCTTGCAATCTTTTAGTGTTGTATACAAGCAAACGACGACCAATCGCCACTAGTTCAAAAGTGAAATTACTTAATAACACAATATATAAGCTATTTAAAAGTGCCCCAACAATGGCTATAATAGTATTACTGCTGTTATCACACAACGGTAAACTGGTGGGGAAAATGCGCCACCATCTCAACTCTAGTGTGTACTCCTGTGTGCTTCTGTACAATGTGAAATACAGTACTGATTATCTGCTGTTTTGTCCAGTATAGTTGAGTGCATGTACCTTTTCCCAATGTAATTGTTTTAGTGTACACTCTTCTCCTCTTGTCTGTGCTGTTCACTACCTGTATCAGATCAGTGTAGTGTGCCGGCTGTGCAATAAAAGACTGTGGTAGCTCTAATTAGTAACATGCAGTATCTAATAATGAAGTCTAAGCGGTTCCTCATTACGCGCTCCTGGAGCTTGATTAAAATGTCAAGGTTTAGTGAGGACAGATTTGGCCAGAGGGTCTTTATTTTTTTGTGTGTGTATGTGCTTTGTAGTAGTCCGTAAATATCTGTGCTTCAGCTTGTTTCCAGTCTTTTAATTGCTGGCACCATCTGTAGTCATTTCACCGAATCATTTTAACAGAAACAAAGCTATGCCCTTCCCAGCAGCTCTGTAGTTTGATGTGGCCATTGTTTCTGTCGGATCAGCAGTTGTGGCGACTCCATCCCCTACCCACAGTAATCAGGCACCGGGTTAGTTAGTGGCCATTTCAGCACTTATTCTTTCTTCAATAGTTCATGTCTAGGCTTTATCTGAAACTTTAAAATACATATTTATTGCACAGCATCCAAACTGCTGAAGCTGCTTATTCTAGTTGGTTTTACTCAAGAGTCACATTTAGTCATTTATCAAACACTATTGTCCAACGTGACTTACAATTGAGGAGCCATTCAGCAATTCAACAAGAAGAAGTAATACACACAAGAATGCTAATTATACAAAGTAACTGTTAGAGCTCAGAGAATTAAGTGCAAGAGTTAGGAAGGGGGGGGGGGGTGTTTTTTCAAAATCTTGATTGTAAGAATGTGTGTAGTGCAAATGTACAAAACGGGTGCAAGTGTCAGTTAAAGTGTCAGATGAAGAGTGTGTTTTCTACAGGTGGTTTGTCAAGTGGTTTTTTTCTTTTTTTGTTGCTTTTCTGTCTTCACAACCCTTAAATCCTGCAAGTTTGTACACTGTTAACGTGTACATGAAGTAGTGTTTCTGCTGCATTGTAACAAGGCCTGATTTAAATTGCAGGCAGCTGAGACTGACTTGAGGGGGGTCTCTTTGCTTTTATAAGACACTTAGACTCTGTGTATCAGACTCGGAGCTGTAGATCCCGTGTGCTAAATGGCATTTATTCTGCCGGTTAGTCTGGGAAAACATATGGTGCCATTTGGAGCATCAGACTGTGGCATGCTGTTCCTCCTTAATTAGAGCAGGCCATCTAGTGAGTGCCACACTTAGCACTCTGTCAATTTCCTATGCACCATGCAGACTGAGAGATCACACAATATTACATCAACTCCACTGACTTACACCACAGACTGGATGGACAAGGATCCTATAACTGAGAACTATGACACTTATGTACTGTACATGTTTGAGGGTATCATCCACTTAAAACGTATAGAATACCATTTCCAGGTCCAAGCCTCTACTCATTTAGAGAAAACTCCGTAGCCTTTTAAAATATGACCACTGTTTAGTCATATTACACATTAAAGTGATACAGTCTCTGGACTTTTTTAAACTTATATTTTATTAAACAGCATTTTCTTGTAAAACATTTGTATGTATTTTTGTAGCCTAACTGCAATTTACAGCACGACAAGAAGAATGAAGAGGAACAAAAAGAAAAAGAACAAATAATTGTAATAACAACGCACCACTGTAACTAAACAGTCATAACCAATAAACACCTTCCAGCCTTGGATGGGATCAGAATATTAAAAAAAAGAAAATAACAGAGATATCCAGTTGATTTACAGTATTTGTAAAAAAAAACAACAACAACAACCACAACATAAAAAACATATATATATACAATTGTATATAAATTATAATTAGCATGGTTTTCAATAGTTTTGCAGCACACTGTATATATTCTAGTCATTTGTTGTTTGCTTTTGGCATCTGATAGAGCGTTTGCACCCATAAAATGTTATGCACAACATCAGATTTAAAGGGATGGTTCACCCAGCATTCTGCCTTAATTTACTTACCCTTTACTTTTTCATAACCTATTTGCGGTTCACTTTTCTGCTAAACACAAAATAAGATATTTTGGAAAATGCTGGTCATCGTATTATTTCCTACTTTTAAGTTTTGTGTTCAACATAAGAAAGAAACTCAAAGATTTAAAACCAAAGCAGAATAAATGATGAGTTTTTTATTTTTTGGGTGAACTATCCCTTTAAAAAGCAGATTAGCGAGTGTGCGGTTTTGGTTTATATGATGGTGATTGGCCAGTCATCTGGGAGATGCTTACAGAGAACAGGTTGGCGGCTCTGCAGGTTGTCTCTGTTAGGAGCCACTGCTGGGATTTCACTCTAGTGAAGTGAATCAACTTAAACAGACACACTATAGATAAATGCACTTCTTTTTCTTTCATAAACATCGAGCCTCTCATAACCGTCCCACTCTCTTCTCTCCCTCTCTTTCATCGCTCTTCTCAGGTTATATACCTCACCCGGTTTAGAATAAAGACCATATGGCTGTCCTATTTCATTTAAACATTTTGCAATCAGTTTGCTGATCAAAAATCAGCTGGCCAACCATAAAAATGATGTAAACTGGAACAAATCTCTGTTGGTGTCTCCTGGGGGCTTTCACACTAGAGCTTTTGGAGTTGAGCAAAGTTCATTTGTCGCCATAGTTTAGTTTGTTTGGTTGGTTTGGAAGTGTTCGTCTTAGCTCCAAGGTGCGGTCTCCATATACCATTCACTGCTAGTGTGAACATGATCTACTTTAAATTTAAAATTAACTGATCATCTAGGGCCGGGTGGATTTTTATCAATTATTTTAATATACTTAAGGAGACCACCTGAAAATGGTCAGTTTCTGTGAATTTATTTGCTAGATTTTTTACGTATGGGTTTGTGGAAAACATGTTAATGTTGGTTGAAGTTAATATGATGTT
Source organism: Danio choprae (assembly GCA_903798125.1). Lineage (NCBI taxonomy): Eukaryota > Metazoa > Chordata > Actinopteri > Cypriniformes > Danionidae > Danio > Danio choprae. The sequence continues at coordinate 8,167,456 of CAIGQW010053631.1, forward strand.
GTCTACGAATGAATGTAAACATGTCAGAAAACATGTCAACTTTTTTACAGTTATTTTTGTTTACTTTTGTAACCCAGCGCTAAAAAACATTATTACAACACAGAATCAGGCTTCCTTTGTAATCTTATTATAGCAGTAAGCATTTGCAGACATGCAGACAGCAAACATAGTGCAGTCCAAAAGTACAATCTGAAGAATGGGAAAATTAATCTCAAGCAACTGAACCAACTGTAAAAACATGCTTAAATTATAGAATAACCACTTGTTTTATCCTGTTATTTCGAATCATGCTTTAAGCATCATTATACATTTATATTTTGATTTTATTACTTTCTCTCTTTTAAAATGTGTGAGTGCTAGCAGACAAATTAGCATATGCTGCATTTATATTTCAGCAGCATTTAAAACACATTTCTTCAATGGTGAATTATGCATGCTGTACAGAGAGGTTCTTGTCTTGGAGCCACCTGGGAACCAAATCTGGTTTGCGTATGTATTTATTTAATGTTTTAAAAACATATATCTTTATTAGTATTGCTATTGTTTAAAGTAACAGCATGTTCTTAGTTGGAATCCAAAACTGATATTAGTGTTGAGAAAAACGGCACAAGTTTGAGAGTTCAAAGGAATTTGAACATGTATGCCTTTGAGTTTTTATCTTTATCAATATGAGTCATTGCTAGCGATGGCGAAGTGAATAATTCAGATCCCCATGTCCTGAGGAATGTGGCGTCTGATTGTCAGAGAATGGAGATTGTGTAATGGTAAACATGGCTTAAAAGACTCATGTCCATTTATTAGGGACAAGCCTTTTTAAAATGCTTGCAGATGCAAATACGCCACCCATCAGTTTAAATATGCAACGCATACTCCTGCAGAAATATCTGCATGAGTTTGAGATGTTTATGTACGTATTATCTTGCTCGGGTAAATCGGATGAGAAGCGTTGGGTCAGGGGGGGATGGAGTAAGTGAGGGTATGTTTTATGTATCAGCAAATATGCTCTGAAGCTCGTATTCATTACAGCCTAAATCATGCCATCAAAGCCCTGCTGTGAAGCACTGTCACAATAAAGCACAGAGACTGCTCTTAATTCATACACTGTATGTCGCTTGGCTGTTTTTCTCCAGTAAGCGGCTGTTTAAGGTTTAGCATGCTGTTAATGCGGTTTACACATTTCGCATCAGGCTAAATTGAAATTAATAGCTGCTTTGTTAGCGACACAGTTGTGAGCTTCCTCGTGATGATAAGCTGCGGTCTGTAATAAACACTCATCTCATAAACAGCACTTTCAGACGCATGCTGGCCTGGGGGCGCTCGTAACCGCTTTGTATCACCATTTATTGCACCTTTAATAAGTATTTAATAGAGTGTACAGAGGTAGGAGTGAGAAGAGTAACCTTTCCTAATGGGAGCTGGGAATTGGACCAGGTATTGCAATATTTTTTTTTTTGTTCTTTGATTCCCAAGCGTCTAGTTAGCGCTTGCTATATATAGCTTGGTGTTGTTGGCCCATCCAGTGCGTCTGTAATTTTTATTCTCTGGCATGAAATGTTTGGCTCTTAAAGCCCTTTAATAGAAAGGTGTATTGGAGCCGTGCTGTTAGATTGGGAGGATTTGGGTTTTAACTACAGAACAGAGAAGAGCACAACAAATTATTGGTGGAACTTCAATGTCATCGTTTATAATATTATATATTTCGTGGTGGGAGGACGATCTTGACAGCATCTTTTCGGCTCTTTGTTTTTGAACTTGAAATATGCTATCGATTTGTTGTTCTTGATTTTACTGCCTCGCTTTTAAAGTATTTGTTCCTTTGCCAGCACTAATCCGTCCTCCGTGTTCTAATGTCTAGATTGAGCTACCGAATAAATTACACTCTGCTCAAGTACAACGTCTTCTTTGTTGGAGGAGATTGTGTTTGTCGAGAGAAGCGGCGGCTTCCTTTCCTGAGAGCACGTTTTCAATCCTGTACACAAAAGTCAGACATTTTCTTATTACCTCTTATTAAAGTTACCTCTGGGTCTGGATATCTAATTTTGCTCGCTAACTCACTTTCTCCAAATACCAATTTGACCTCCCTTTTATTATTACTTCCTTGGTTCTTTCTGCCTTGTTTTCCACTCTTACTGCCTCTGTAAAGAATAAAGGTATTAATCTTTTATGTTTTGGAAAAATCAGATGACTGCTATTTGCGGGACCTCCTGTGCGGTTCAGGTCGTGGGGAGAGAGAGAGACACCAAATTGCCGAGTAAATCAATACGTTGCTGTAATGTTAGGGGATCTGCTTTCAAAGGGCGGCATTGAAATTTGTAAGCCGTGGTTTTGATCTCTTTTCCATTCCACTCCAGCTCTTCTTGTTATCATAGTTGCTGTTGTTTGTATGTTATTTTAGCTTCTTTTCCAAGTAGCTATTTTGCAATTTGGACAGAAATACAATTAAAGGCCCATCTGGATGTAATGGCACTAACGGCAGACAGATGGATGGCTCTATTGAAGCCATACCTCGGCTTTGGCAGGTCTAGGCCCCAGTAATGTACGTCTGTAAATCGGGATCCTTCAGATTTGGGTCGTGTAAACTGTTGAAGGAGCTATTGGAGAACTAGAGGATGGGTTTTTAAGTGGTTAAGACAGTATGTGTGTTTGTGCCAAACATTATGCTCTGAGCTATTACAGCTTGACATCGTGGCAGCGTTAGTTTTTAGTTTTATTTCCATTTTTTTATGTAAATTTATGCAACCTTTTGTCATATCCTGTTCATTGATTTTAGTCATTGCAACATTAAACCAATATTATGACTCAAGTTCTTTTTAATGTGCAATATGTGTTTTATGTTTATGAAAGGGATTGCCAAGGATGCTTTTGTTTGATCAAAAATACAATAAAAACAAGTAAAAAATCTCACAACTGTTACAACTTATTTTAATTTAACAGTGTTCACTGCTCACCTCACTTGACAGTTATTGACTATGGATTGTTGGAAATGGTCATATTCATTATAGATTTTTATAGTTCAAAGAGCATTGCTGATGCACACATTTTATTCTGTGTTGTTTTCTCCCCCTCATTATTATGTCAGGTGCATCTGTTTTACTTCATCTTCTTTATAAATATCTAAATCTAAAAATCCATTTGTTCATTGATGGCATTGCATATAAAATATCTATTGATTCTGAATTCATAAGCAACACAATATCAGTCCTGTTGAGCAGAAAACATATCACCAGCTTTAATCACAAACCACTTTCCACCCTAAACGTACATGCACACTATCAGTGACAGGTTAATCACGGGTTATAGCTTTGACTGACTACCTGCACCGCTTGTTTGGTGCTAAATCTCCTAGTCAGAGACACAGGCATCTCACGTTTCTCCTCGACTGTCTTCAGAGTGATTGATTGTGCTGTAAGAATGAGGACAGACCTGGACTACATTTAAACACACACTTTTCTCTCTCTTTGTCTCCCAGAGCATGCAAGTACAAACATCTCTGACACCCTTTATTAGCTAGAAACAAACCCTGGAGGCTTGGGCCAAACGGGAAATATAGGAAAATTGAGCTGCTTTGAACCGAGGTGTTTTTGATAACTACTTGGTATGCTTCCTGAAGGATAACCTGTAGGCTTGGCTTCTTCAAACCCAAATCCCTTTGATTAGGTGCCAAGCCAGATAGCGCACTCTTCCCCCTTTCTCTCGTCTCACTCCCGATCCCTCAGTCTTTCTCTCCCTCTGAAGGCCTGACCTACTCCTCCTCATCTGTCCTTTGAAATCGCTCTCTCCGTATAGGTGGACAGGCTCGTAGACCTCATTAAGACCCTCTTCAGAAGTTTGGCTTTCGGTGACGCTTTCCCATGCAAAGAAAACACATGCTGCTCTCACTCCTGTTCAGGGTCACGGCGGCCTGTTTCTCCTTTAGTACGCAAACCTCTGCCTGGCATAACCCTTGGCGCTCCTGCCAGACGACTGTTTCTCTAGATTACCGCATCTTAAGGAGTTGCTCGTTGGCTGGCTGATGGGGTCATAGTGACAGTTGCTTGCGGATACAAGCTGAAGCCTTCAAGTCGGTTGGATCAGACTCTGCAGATTCCCGCCCAATGCTTGTTATCCGGCTCAGACCCTAGGCTCAACCTTTGTAAACAGCCACCGGTTACCTAATCACCTCCTAATAGCTCTCAGCTTTGCCACTGAGCCGTTTGACCAGAATGTGGCGCAGCCGCCCGTAATCCTGTCAGAGTCCATTGAGAAGACCCGCTTGACTCTAATATTCAAAGACGCATACTTCTGCAAAATGACGGGATAAAGGCAAGGCAACCAGTCCAGCTGACGCTTGTGCCGTAATAGGCGTAACCTTCACTGAATTAATCCATAAAACCCCAAAACCCCTCTTACAGTATTAGAGCTCATTTCTGTCCAGTTCATGTTACCCAACCCTGTTCCTCGATTGAATTTAGTCCATCACCAACAGTCTCAAACCCTGGTCCCAGAAGAGCCCAGTTCCAGTAATTCTCCAATTTCATCAGTAACTTCCTGCTCGTTGTCAAACCCACATCCCAAAAGCATCTCTCACTTTGATTTTTATTTATTTATTTATTTATTTTTATGAGCAGCTCTCTAAAAACACTTTTATGTCAGTCTTCAGAGGTTTAAAAAGCTATGCTTTTTCACACTTGCAGCTTGTCAAATGTTGCATTAATTGAAATCAGCTTGGTTGTCTATTTCAGGTCTTTCTATCCAGCTTAATAGATTATTGTTTTGACTGTAGAATTATCTTGATTTTTATTTTTTTTGCTGGCTGTATTTTAAGCTGTCTTATGACTCTTTATTTATTTTATTATTTTATTTAGATTCAGACACCCAGATTAGAGTCATGAAACTCTAAAGTGAAGATTTACTCACCATTTACTCACCCTCACCTGGATCCCAAACGTTTCTTTATTCTGTTGAACACAAAAGAAGATATTTTGAAGAAAGCTGAAAACAAGTAACCATTGTCTTTCACAGTAGGAAAACAAATAATATGGAAGTCAATGATTACAGGTGCCCAGCTTTCTTCAAAATATCTTCTTTTTGTGTTCAGAGGAAAGAACGTCTTACAGGTTTGGGACAAGTGAAAGGTGTTATTACATTATATATAATATTACATTATATATCATTATAATTTTAGGCACAAATGAATGCACATCTGTTTGCACTTGTTTGCATTAAAATCTATATTGTATGCATTCACCATTGCATTATTTTTTGCATTATTTATATAAGCTCTTTAATCTGTTATATCAAGGAGCCTGTAAAGACTTCATTTAATCATGTTTGTGTTGAGTACTCGGGACATACAGTATATAGGACACATGGACGCAGAATTTTGCCATGCAAAATCTCTTACAAAGCAAAAACTAAAACTCACTGAATACATCGCTTTTTTTCTGTATGTTATCCCACAATTTGAAATATCGATAATAGGTAGTCGATTTGTGCTTTTGTGAATAATTAAACAAAGTCCCTTCTCATAGGACAAGGAATCATGAATATATCTGTCATTATAGCTGTAGTCATTTGCCACATCCCAATCGATGACGTCAACACACTATAGATTTTAAAACCAAAAAAACACATAAAATATTTTCTTTTTCTTTTACTATTTAAATTTGCAGGGTCTAATATTGTCTTCAATGATGTGCAACAAGCACCACTGTTTAAATCTCAGAAAATGCAGTTTTGTGAACCTTTATGGTAAAAGCAGCATAAATGTTTAGCTTTTATTGTAATGTTACTTGCATACAGTTATATTAGTTGTGCAAACACACTCCTTTATACTACTTGTAATGATGTAAACTGGTAATTGGTGTTCTATTTGGTGGGCTTCCTATTTGGTGGTTGAACAAAATGGGCTGAGTTTGTCGTTTTTGTTATTTATGTATCAGTAAAATGTGTCTCACACATTCATAGAAATAGCATTAAAAATAAGTTGGATATTTATTTTATATTCATCTATATTTGCGACTTCCTCTCTGAGATTATGCTGTGAATTATGAAGGACTTTGGTTTTGGACTAATTCAAACCAGAAACTATGAACTAACTGTTTACAATTGATTCAACTTTTTTATTATTATGGTTTTTTTTTTTACTTTGGGAGTCTGTAGTCTGAGACTGTAGTGGTTTTAGAGTATATGTTTTTAAGTTGCTGAAAGAACTGAAAGAACGCGGTGGCTCAGTGGTTAGCACTGTCACCTCACAGCAAGAAGGTTGCTCGTTCAAGTCCCGGCTGGGCCAGTTGGCGTTTCTGTGTGGAGTTTGCATATTCTACCCGTGTTCGCGTGGGTTTCCTCCAGGTGCTCCAGTTTCCCCCACAGTCCAAAGACATGCCGTATAGGTGAATTGAATAAGCTAAATTGGCCGTAGTGTATGTGTGTGAATGACAGTGTATGTATGTTTCCCAGTACTGGGTTGCAGTTGGAAGGTCATCCGCTAAAACATATGCTGGATAAGTTGATGGTTCGTTCCTCTGTGAAATAGTGGGGAATACTAAATTGGGAATATACTTAAAACTACTCAGTAGTTACCATTTGCTTTCAGGTTTTGTGGTTGAAAAATTCAGCAACAGTATTTAAAGTTAACGTAGTTTTTCAAGCAAAATGATCTGTTTCCTGTCACTGTTTCATTAAGCTGATAAACCCGTCACTTTTCTCAGTTTTTAACATAGTTTGTCCTTGGTAGTTTCTGATGGTCCAAAGCTATACCCAGTGTTCCCCATTTAGCCGGATTTTTTTTTCTCCCAATCTAACCCAAAGCAGTCATGTTTGAGACGCACCATCTCCAGTTACTCTTCCTTCATCCACATCAGATGTTTTGTAAGAGATCACAGCTGGCTCTCAATCATGTTTTATTTGCCTTTTTCCAGCAGCCAATTGAAGAAAACAAAAGCTGCCTCAACAAAAGGCACGTCAGTGTTTTCAGTACTTCTGCTGGAGTACTTGTGCTTTTCATTGTCATGACATGCATGAATTCTCCGGAGATGTTTCTTGTTAAGCAGTCTGATCAAAACGTATCATCAGTGCGAACGGCTAAATCTGCAGTCTAGTCGAATCCTGATTTCTAACAGCTCCGCTATCATTTCCACCGAGGCCCACAACCACTGTCAACCTTCAGATCAGAGCAGCATCATCTCAGAAGTTTCTGGAAGTAGTAGCAAGTAAACTTTGATATCCTAACATGGAGTCGACGACGTCCTGAAGGAAGGGTAAGCTCCTCAAAAGTGGCTCCACCACCATCTATTAGACATAAAGCAACATTCCTGTTTATTTATTTATTTATTTATTTCCCCCAACTTTTGTCATGCCAGAGCACAGGGTGTGGATAAGCATGTGTCACAGCTCTTTACAATCCCTTATGATGAAGTCCCGCCCTGTCGTAGCGTAGCATTGCATAGTGCTAAAGCCTAGCCTGCAGCATCCGAAGAGCACAGAGAGCGGCTGATACCCATGACTGGATTTGAGCAGGCAGGCCAACCCAAGCCTTGTGCTGATCGCTTTTAGTCAGGGTCGCAAAGCTGTCTTGAAAGGCTTGTTAATGGGAGGGAAGCCTCTGTAGCCGTGCGTTCACCAGAGTTTGTGTGTATGCGCGCTTGTCTGGAGGGCTCGGGATGATTTGGGGCTAACAGACGTGGAAGATGGAACGACAGTGACCCCGAGTCATACTGTTGCTCTGAAGTTACTGTAACAACCCCAGGAAACTACTTCTCTTAGAACTTGTTTTTTTTTTTTAAGGAAACTGAAAACTGCTCCAAAGGAAAGTAGAAAGCCAAATGTGTTTGAAGTATGATTTCCTCATACTATCAATAGTTTAAATGTGTTCTTATTTGCTCACGAGTATAATTTGCATGTATTGGATGCTTTCACTTTCAGTTGTTTTTGTATAATAACTGAAGTGACAACATATTTACATATTTTATATATTATTCAAATAGATTTGTATAATGTACATATTTAGATTTAGATAGATTTAGATAGATTTTTTTACATGATGCTTATGAAACGTCATGATGCTTCATGAAACTTTCATGATACTTATGAAAAATATATATTTACTGTTATTTTGGACATTTTTAATGTGTTTTCGATAAATTAAATGTTAATAAAAGAAATTCAAATTAGTGCAATTTTATATTAGTCGTTTTTGGTATGTAAATTAGTTCATTAAAAACATTTATTGGTTATTATTCCATCAGGATGACCCAAGATTAAACTTTTTTAAGAGACCTGATTATCATTCCTGAGTAAAGATTTTTGTTTATGCTACTGACTGTTCATCATCAATTACTTCTGAACCACTGACACTGACTTACTATGTACATTTGTAACATAAGTGACAAACAAGTCAGTCGGTATGTTGAGAATGGCTTTTCTACATGTTTGTGCACATGTGTACGTTCAGCTTGTTCTCTGTTTCACCTTGTCCTCAGTCTTTCATAAAACCGTCTTGAACATGAGAGAGACAAATTGCATCTGAGTTATCTCCAGGTGTGAGGGGTGTCTCTAGTCTATAGCTCTGGGCCATGCAGTGTATGTTTGAGACTACAGGTAAAGGTGTGTTCAGTTAAAGAGGAATGCATGGCAGATCACATCTTCTCCCCACACACACAGTGAAAGAAAAATTGATTGAATGGACCCAGCAACATGTAAAAACAGCACCCATTATCTGCACACTAAAATGTACGTTTTAGGTGCTTTTTATTACCAATATGGACCCTTTGGGTATAAACATGAACCATTTGAAAAGGTACAGCTTCCAATGACAGCTTTTGTACATTTATTTTAGCACTTCATTTGGACATGCAAAATACAAGTACTGTATCTGACAATAACCCCACAGGATATAGTATTTAATATATTTACTATTCAAATTGGGAATGGAATGAATGTGTATATAAACTTTGAGTTAAACCAATTATTAAATCAGTGGAAAAATGTTTATTATACTAGGAATGTGTAAATTGTGTACAAAATGTGTACTTTTTGAAAAGGTACCATCCCCGTGACAGGTTTTGTAACTTTACTGCAGAGAGTTATTTCTGAATGTTGTTTAACCAGTTCAGTATCTTGTACAGTTTATACATCTTTCTATTTTTATGCTACTGACTGTACCTCATCAATTACTTCTGTACATGTGTAACATAAGTGACAAACACGGCTTTAGGTATGTTCAGAATGGCTTTTTTTTATGCATGTGTACATTCAGCTGGCTCTCTGTTTCACATTGTCCTCAGTCTATACATCTATTACATCTTCTTCTTTTTTTCTTTTTTTTAAATAGACATAACCAAGATGTATACACTGTACAAGATGTCATACAAAATTCACTAATTCTTATTTATTGAACTGAGAAGAGAAACCAGTTTGTGATTGTGAATCTCTTGAGTGTAAAAATATATATTTAATATTTTTTATATTTTATATTTTAACAGAATGTCTATTTGACAATGTTTTCAGACAACAGTTTAACTCTATCTACGGATTTTTGAAAATGTCTCTCCTGAAGTAATATTAGAACTTTTGTCATTGTCATTTGTTTTTTTGAACTTGACGTATGATAAAAGTTCTAATATTACTTTAGGAGATACGTTTCCAAAAGTCCATATATACATTTTCTGAATTAAATGTTTGAGATATAGTTTGAGATTCTATCATTCATTCATTTTCTTTTCGGGCTTAGTCCCTTTATTATCTGGGGTCGCCACAGCGGAATGAACCGCCAACTGGCAGTTGCCCTTCCAGCTGCAACCCATCACTGGGAAACATCCACACACACTCATTTAAACACATACACTATGGACAATTTTAGCTTACCCAATTTACCTATACCACGTCTTTGGAAACCGGGGGAAAACCGGAGCACCCGGAGGAAACCCACGCCAACACGGGGAGAACATGCAAACTCCACACAGAAATGCCAACTAACCCAGCCGAGGCTTAAACCAGCGACCTTCTTGCTGTGAGGCGATTGTGCTACAGAGGCGACTGCGCCACTGTGAGGCCCATAATTTGAGATATAATATGTTATTATATAATATACAATATAATCTTTACTATTAATATTCTTTTTTATTGTACTATATTTGTTTATTAATTGTTATTTAATTATGTATATTTATATGCTAAAAGCTTTTACGACACAATTAACTAAATATTTTATTGAGGTTTTTTTTTTGGATGAAATTGAATTGCTATGAAAATAACCGTTGTTGCTGGGATAGATTTTAGTCTGAGTGAGTGAGTGAGTGAGTGAGTGAGTGAGTGAGTGAGTGAGTGAGT
>CAIGQW010053631.1:8201499-8213002 GCA_903798125.1 Danio choprae
TGTGTGTGTGTGTGTGTGTGTGTGTGTGTGTGTGTGTGTGTGTGTGTTGGGGTGGTTGGATGCTTAGAAATGTGAGTGGTGTAGGTAAAGTGTACGCATTAGGCTTGCAGGTGAATTTGCGGCTGTTTGTGAGTCCTGTTTCTCTGGTGTTCAGTAATGATTGTTGTTACACACTCTACTCTGGCTAATTTCTGCTGCTGTTGGGATGCTGTTTTTGTTTGTTTGCTTTTTTTGTTCTCAACTGATTGTTTACTTTTTATTGAACTAACAAGTAGCTATTGATCATATTCAGTCACAATGCAGCCTTTATTTTTGTTTTTAGTTGCTGTCTTGTTTTTGTTTTTTGTTCTCATTTGATCAATTGCTTTTTTTATTGAACTAGCAAGTAGCTTTTGATCATATGCTACTTGCTAGCATTTCATCAATGAATCCTTAGTTTTTTCTTTTATCAATAACTTCTTTGTCCAATGTTGATCTCATTTATTAGTGTTTTCGTTTGCTTGTTAGTTTAGCTTCACGTTTGTGTGTGTAATTTCCATTGCCATTATAAATCCCATTTGTAATAGATTGAGCATAATGAAAACTTGACATTTACTGTGTTTTGAGGATAATATTTTATGTATGTTCTTTTATTTAAATACTTGTTTTGGCTTGCATTTGTTTGTTTTGCTTTGCTTTGTTTTTTGTTTATGTATGTATGTTATTTACATACATTTATGTATGTTATTTTATTTATTTTTTTAAAAGATTTGCTTTGGCCTGTACTTTTAGTTTTTTTCTGTTCTTGCTGTTTTGTTTTGTTTTTGTTTTTTTGTACTCAATTCATCAGTTATTTTTTTAGCTATTGATCAAATGCAGTCATTGGTGTTTTATTTTATCAATAAATGGTGTTCAAATTTAATTTATTGGTCTAATGTTGTTTATTGTTTTCTCATGTATTAGTGTTTTGTTTGTTTGTTTGTTTGTTTGTTTAGCTATCAATATTTTTGTGTAATTCCCATTCCATTCGCCACTTGTAATAGATTGAGCACATTGAAAACGTGACGTTTTCTGTGTTCTGAGGATAATATTTTATGTATGTTATTTTATTTAAAGACTTGTTTATTTAAAGACTTTGGCTTATATTTGTTTGTTTTGCATTTGTTTTGTTTTGTTTGTTTTTTGTTTTGAGATGTAACTGATGTATGTAAAGTGCAAGCTTGCAGATGAATGTGTGGCTCTGTGCAAAGTCTTATTCCTCTGGTTTAATGGGCTCCTGAGCTTTAGGTGTTCACTAATGATTGTTGTTACACACTCCGCTGTGCGGCTAAGGGCCTTGTCAAACTGTCAGCATCACGTATTCACTCGCTCACACACAGCTTTTTCGGAGGAGAAGCGGCATCAGACTAATTAGAACTGAATGCAAATTGAACAAACCAGAGAGAAAGACAAACTACAGGGGGTGTGGAAATAGGAAATGATGATAGATATAAAGTGAAAAGGGACAATGGAGTACAAGAGTAATTTAGTGAGAGTTTATCAGTGTTTAACCCGTGGCTCTGAGTGATGATGGCGGATTGATTAGGGATGTCTTTGCTATTCAGAGTGTTTTACTAATGAAGACCGGAGTGAGATCATTCTTATTGACTACATATGAGCTGCTATTGATCTCTGTTTAGATTGAACAGTGGATGTGTGTGTATGTGTGTGTCAATCTGTCTGTCTCTCTCTCTCTCTCTCTCTCTCTCTCTCTCTCTCTCTGTGTGTCTCTGTGTATACCTTGTATTCCTTATGCTGTGGGGACCAAATGCCCCCACAATTTTAGCAATACCTGTACATTTTGTCCCTTTGGGGACATTTTTTCAGTCACCATGAAGAAAATGGCTAAGAATTAAGTATTTTAATTCTTTAATTCATTGTAAAAATGCAGATGTTTCATATGAGGGTTCATGCTACTTTGTGAAGACCAAACGCTCGCAGATGTATAGAAAAACATGAGATGTTTGACATTGTGGAGACTGGCCTTAACATTATTAAAACTGCAAATAAAAATGCAAACCTTTTTATTGTAAGGGGTAGGATTAAAGTATGATTGGGGTCAGGGATAGAAAATATTGTTTGGTCATTATAAAATAGTATTTGGAAAGTCCCCACAATTCACAGCTAAAGAAAATTTATAAATTTATAAAATGGTATTAAACAACTAAAACAGCGCTGCTCTTTGCAGTTAAACTGTGCCAGAACCAAATCATCTTGGCAATATCAGTATGTATTGGGTTACAATCAAGCAAAAGTATATTAGACAACTAAGGTTCACCCTTAGCCTCAGTATCAGTCTACATAGCCTCCTGATGCTGTCAGTATTTCCCCAAACACTATGCAGCAGCTTCTTTAGTTCCTGTTGAGTTTTAGTCCGCTGTAAAAAGATTTTTTAGATATTATTTCACCGTTTATTTTATTTTACTATTGTTACTTTCATAAATGATCTATAGTGTCCTGCACTCATAGTTAAAAATAATATCTGTTGTCCGAGTAATTTTTGGTTTTACTGTATATTTTACGCTGTCCTTCCAAATGTATATTTACCTAATGTGTTGTACTGACAGCATGTAATATTGATGTATTGACAACATCAAAAAAGGTAATTTATTTACATGCAAACAACTTGTCGAATTACAAATTAATCATTATGAATACCAAAACCATAGGATTAACATCTTAATGTATTCCATTTTCAATCATACTTATTAAATGTGTTTTGCACAATTGCTTAATATAAGGTGATTGCATGTTACTCTGTTCCAAATGATTGAAAGATTATATATTAATTGTTTTTTGTTTGTTTGTTTTTACCAAATCCTGTTTTTCAGTTCTACTGTGACTGACAACAGATCCATAAAATATACCAACAACATAAAATTGAGTCAATTTTATGTGTGCACTGTGATCCAAGTCTTTATAATCCATATGATTGCAAATAACACATGCTGATTCAGCTTTACATTTTTTTACTTATATTCATCCTCAACAGCAACCATAATAGGCAAAACCCATAGTAAATAATGCTTGTCTGTGTGTTTGTCTGGTTGTGTTGCTAAGCGTCATCTAGTCTAAAGATCTACATTCTTCCCTCATATTTATCGAATAGGACATGTCTCCTCAATCAACATCCTTGTTGGTTTTGGAACAATATTCCTTTAAACTAGTCAGATTTGAGTGGTGGAAGTTTAAGTTATAACTGTTTGCCAAGAATGTTTTTCTAGGACCAACAAAACATGTTGGTCCAGAAATGTGTATTTTACTTGCAGTCGAAAAATAGCTCTAGGCTAACATTGCTACACTGCATCAGAATACTTTATTACTGATGATATATCATTTTGAAATGAGGTCCTTTACAGTTAAAATAGTATGATTTATTCTCATTATCATTTATTCTCTCTATTGTTCAAAACCTGTATGACTTTCTTTTCTTTTTTTATGCAGTAATGCAATGCATGCTGTTTGTTAGTAGTGTTTAATACTTGATCTTGATCAAATGCATTACATACTCAATTATTAGTGCTATTCTATTGATGCTGCATGCAGAATTATTAGTATTTTATTTAATTTAATTAATTAATTTATTTTTTTATTATTTTATTTTTTTATTTTTTATTTTTTTATTTTACATCAATATTAAATTTCAAATTTGTCCAGTCTAGATATGGGTGAGGAGGAGCAGTTGAATGCTGGAGGTGTCTGTGTCTTCATGTCTGCCCTGTATTTCTCATGCCTGTTATATATAATAATAAATAACGTTCTACATGCCACTCAGCATAAATCCTTTGTTTTAGATGAGTATCAAATTGAGGTTTGAGAACTGTTGAATTTTGATGATTGAATTTTAATGATTAAATCAACTTTGTTCATACATGAAATGCTGGTCAACTGCTTCACTGCTTTTATAAAGCAAGTCTTTTTGGATTTCTCTTCAGGAGCCATGTGAAAGCAAAACAGAAAGTTGAAGCTGAAAGTTTTGGATGGAGATAAGCATAAATTGGAGTGTTTTAGTGTTTAGTTTAGCACAGGGAGTGTTAGCAGCCGCAGGCAGGACCCCCGCTGGGCCTGGCTCACCCAAGGCTCTTTCCCCATTGGCTGCCTCCAGGAGATTAAAGAGAATAAATGCCACCTGATTGGTTGTTTAAAATTTCATAAGGCTCAGCAAAACATACAGCAATGTCTTGGCTTTTTTGTAATGCACATTGTAGAAAGGTGTTTTGATGTTGAGTTTTTATTGTTTACATATAGACCGAAAAGTGCCATTCTCATTTTTCCATTATACATCAGTGTTCGCTCATGTTATATTTGAGTTATGGCTTGCTTTGTTCTTTAAAAGTTAAGTGACTTAAAGTACAAACTATAACAGATACAATCAGCAGCAGCAATGTCAAACAATTCTTTCTTTCTTTCTTTCTTTCTTTCTTTCTTTCTTTTACATTTAATTATTTAATTATATTCTTTTTTTCAATGACACTGTAAAAGCATTACAAATTTTACAAAATATTATTATTTAAATATAGTATGCTGTTCTATGCTGTTAAACATTTTATTCATCAAAAATAATAGCTTATTTTATTTTCTAAGCCATTATTGCAAAGCCCTTTGGCCAAACATTTGTTGTTTTTAAATGTGCTATACAAAATAAACAAAAAAATAAACAATTCTGAAGCATCTTTTGACACCTAGCTAGAGCAATGGCTGCAAAATTTAGCTTTGTGATTTGAATTTTTCTAAATATATAAATACAAAAAAAAACCTAAATATTAGGCTTATTTCTTCCCAAAACATTTTTTTAAATGTACTTCAAACTTGTGTAGGTGATTTAGGATGAACTCACAGAAACAAGAACTGTTGTATATGCACTGTTGTCGATTACCACCTCACGGCCACAGATATTCAGAGCTCTTTTATTTGATATTGCTTAATCATAGGGCATTTTTCTTTTTCGTAAGCTTCTGTTGAATCTCCCAAGGTGCTGCTCGGTATTTTATTCAGCTTGTCAGAAACTGTAACAGATCTATTGTGGTATGATTATTAGAGTTTTGTTGAAAGCCACTGATCAACAGAGCAATTAAAAACAATGAATAAGGCATCCAGCTTTAGCTAAAGCTTAGACAATGTGATCCTCTCCTGGTGGACACGTTTGTTTGAGGGAAAAGCTCAGGGTCTTGTTCTGTCTTCATTTGGTATGTTGTAAATTCTGTTTATGTTTATACTATCTGCACAAAATAATGGCACACACTCTGCGGCACATTATGAGGCTGTTTGTGTTTGTTAGGTTTGGCATTGTGACTTGACACTGCTTCTCAGTGATATGAAGATATTTTAATAGTGCCAGCTACATGTGTTTAGCACACCAATCTAAACCCAGTGCCAAAGGCAGAGATCCAACACTCAGAAGCAATGCACTTCCAAAGAAAGGAAAGACACTTCCAAAGAAAGCAAATGAAAACATGTTCTGATGTTCAATTGATGTCCAGAGGTGGGTTGAGTTCAATTCTCTGATTTTTGCATGCAACCCCTAAGGTTATGCAGTATGTGACTGACAACAAAAACAAAGGAACAGCATGTCTAGCTAGCTACACAGAGTAAACATGTCAGTTCATGATGTTAGTTTTGCTCAGGTTGTACAACAATATGATATAATACTAACTGAAGTAAAAAAAAAAAAAATATATATATATATATATATTACTTTCAGATTCTCTTGTCAGTTATGGGAAAATGTGCAACTACATAGAATTCTGTCACTACCCATGAACACTCAACAAAAGCTCAAGTGTTTTTAACGCTGACTAATCTAATGTCTCTGATTGCCTATTGCTCAGCAGATATGTTTGATTGGTTATAATGCTCAGTGCTGCAAAGAAACACTAATATACAGTCGTGGCCAAAAGTTTTGTGAATGACACAAATATAAGTTTTCACAAAGTTTGCTGCTAAACTGCTGTTAGATCTTTGTTTCAGTGGTTTCTGTGATGTACTGAAATATAATTACAAGCACTTCATACGTTTCAAAGGCTTTTATCGACAATTACATGACATTTATGCAAAGAGTCAGTATTTGCAGTGTTGGCCATTTTTTTTCAAGACCTCTGCAATTCGACTGGGCATCAACTTCTGTGCCAAATCCTGACTGATAGCAACCCATTCTTTCATAATCACTTCTTGGAGTTTGGCAAAATTAGGATTATGATCTCGAGAGTTTCCCGGCCATGGACCCAAAATTTCAATGTTTTGGTCCCCCAGCCACTTAGATATCACTTTTGTCTTATGGCACAGTGCTCCATCGTGCTGAAAAATGCATTGTTCTTCACCAAACTTGTGGTGTTGGATTGTTGGAAGAAGCTTGCGTTGGGGGGTGTTTTGGTACCATTCTTCATTCATGGCTGTGTTTTTGAGCAAAATTGTGAGTGAGCCCACTCCCTTGGATGAGAAGTAACCCCACACATGAATGGTCTCAGAATGCTTTACTGTTGGCATGACACAGGACTGATGGTAGAGCTCACCTTTTCTTCTCCGGACAAGCCTTTTTCCAGATGCCCCAAACAACCGGAAAGGGGCTTCATCGGAGAATATGACTTTTCCCCAGTCCTCAGCAGTCCATTCGCCATACTTTTTGCAGAAGATCAATCTGTCCCTGATGTTTTTTTGGAGATAAGTGGCTTTTTGGCTGCCCTTCTTGACACCAGGCCATCTTCCAAAAGTCTTCGCCTCACTGTGCGTGCAGATTGTGACCTGCCTGCTGCCATTCCTGAGCAAGCTCTGCACTGGTGGCACTCCAATTCTGCAGCTGAATCCTCTTTAGGAGACGATCCTGGTGCTTGCTGGACTTTCTTGGACGCCCTGAAGCCTTCGTAACAAGAATTGAACCTCTTTCCTTGAAGTTCTTGATAATCCTATAAATTGGTGATTTAAGTGCAATCTTAGTACCCACAATATCCTTGCCTGTGAAGCCATTTTTATGCAACGCAATGATGGCTGCACACGTTTCTTTGCAGGTCACCATGGTTAACAATGGAAGAACAATGTTTTCAAGCATCCTTTTAACATGTCAAGTCTGCCATTCTAACCCAATCAGCCTGACATAATGATCTCCAGCCTTGTGCTCGTCAACATTCTCACCTGAGTTAACAAGACGATTACTGAAATGATCTCAGCAGCTCCTTTAATGACAGCAATGAAATGCAGTGGAAAGTTTTTTTCAGGATTAAGTTCATTTTCATGGCAAAGAAGGAATATGCAATTCATCTGATCACTCTTCATAACATTCTGGAGTATATGCAAATTGCTATTATAAAAACTTAAGCAGCAACTTTTCCAATTTCCAATATTTATGTAATTCTCAAAACTTTTGGCCACAACTGTAGATGCTGCATCAGAAGCAAGACTTTTCCACTCGTTTTGAAATTTGACTTCAATCACAGTAGTGTAAATTAAGTGTTAAAAGGCATGTTTTTGCACTTTATTTGAATTTAAGAATCATTTTTGTTCTTTTTTGGTGGCATCTTGGCCTCAAGCACTGCTATTTTCCTGCCCTGGTCCTGAAACGCTTTACATCTTTAACTTTTCCCAGTTTGTGAGGTCTGCCAAATTGGCAAAATAAGATATTTTGAAGAATGTTGATAGTTGAACAGCTTTTGTGACCAATGACTCACAAAGTATAGCTAAAAACGCTGTAATTTGACACTAATACAAACTATCTTCTTTATACAACAGTTTGTTCTGATTCTTAAATGTTATTGG
Organism: Danio choprae; assembly: GCA_903798125.1. Taxonomy (NCBI): domain Eukaryota; kingdom Metazoa; phylum Chordata; class Actinopteri; order Cypriniformes; family Danionidae; genus Danio; species Danio choprae. The sequence continues at coordinate 8,209,264 of CAIGQW010053631.1, forward strand.
CGGTGAGGTCTACACACATTGGAGAACAATTTTCAGCCTACACCATTCTGGTTGTAGCACGTGATTGACTGAGAGGTCTCGAAGACCATGTAGTGACACTAGTTTCATCACACCACAGGTTTTTCACTCCGTCTGCTTCATTTCTTACAGTGAAGTTCAACGCAGAGTCACTGCAGTTTTACATGTGTTACTGTTGTTGTGTCAGTTCCCTTTAAACTGCTGAGACAGAGTATGATGCCATGCTGTCCATTTCCAGTGAAAATAATTATAACATGAGATTCAGTAAGTGCATCTCATTGGGCAACCATCAAACACGCACAACTAGACATGTGGCATGCACTGTGTGTCAGGATGGCACACATGCCACCTTATGAATAACTAAAGAGCTACTGATGTGTGTGCGCGTATTATGGGGCGGCGAGGTGATGCTGGTGCCAGGTTCATGCCAGGCTCTGCTAAAGGCGAAATGCCTTAGCAAGATCCTGTGTAGGATAAGCAGAGGAAGCTGGCAGCATTAACATACTAACGCCGGAGGACTTGAGCGGAAACGCCTCTTCAGTGCCTGTCTTCTCTTCCCTTCTTGTTTCACTTCCGTATTTCTCATTTCAGTCCTTTATTCCACATGTGTTCTCTCTCCTTTCTTCTGTGTTCTACTCCTCCTCCATGTTTGTGAACACTTTCTTTATTTGCCGCACTTTTCCTCTGCAGTATTGTATTTCACATTCAGGTTGTTACTCAAAGGGTTTCACCACTTTCTGTAGGTAGTTCGAAATATGTGGGTTGGAAGTTCATGCCAAAATTGAAGAGTGATAGCTTGTTGAGTTTGTTCTCCAGTGTGTGTAGGCTGAGAATTACACTCGCAAAAGCAGTTTTGAATTCCAGAACAGTCAAAACACAGCGCATTAATTATTCCAAGATGTTTAAAATGCACTGACTAAATGTAGGAGCAATGGTGTGATGTTCCTACTAACTAGTTTCTCAGTTTACAAGCTCTAAATTGGATTATACTTTATACACAAACTAACCACAGTCAGTTTTGGCTTCAAGTACAGTATAGTAAGTGTAAGGACTAAATGCCACCTGATACGTAAAAAAATCTGAAATCTTGTTATTAGCAACACCACACTTAATAAACTGTATATAGTGGAGATAAAATTAGAAAACAATTTACTATAACATATTCAGACTTCTTTTCCCACATAAATGTAGTCTTTACCCTGTTTGATGACAAACGTATTGAAACATCAAAACATTAGAATACATAGTATGACAAATAGGCTTTTTTTTAATTCTTTTTAAGATTTGCTAAAAAATTATATTTGACCAAAATGTTACAAGACCTATATTTTTGTCTATATTTTTTATAAAAGTCTTTATTTTTGGGAATAGCCAAAAATTCAGTGTAAGAGTCAAAATTCATTCATTCATTTTCCTTCTGCTTAGTCCCTTTATTTATCAGGGGTCGCCGGAATGAACCGCCAACTTATCCAGCATATGTTTTACACAGTTGATGCTCTTCTAGCTGCAACCCATCACTGGGAAACATCCATACACTCTTATTCACACACATACACTACACCCAATTTAGTTTATTGAATTCACCTGTACTGCATGTCTTTGGACTGCAAGGGAAACCAGAGCACCTGGAGGAAACCCACGCGAACATGGGGAGAATGTGCAAACTTCACACAGAAATGCCAACTGACACAGCCGGGGCTCGAACCAGCAACCTTCTTGCTGTGAGGCGACAATGCTAACCACTGAGCCACCGTGCCGCCCTGGGTCCAAATAATTTATTTTATTTTATGCCAAAAATCATTCGAATATTATGTAATCTTCATCTTCCATGAAGATGGCTGTAAATCTTTAAATCTATCAAATCTTTTTGATTCAAAATATGCATTGCTAAAAATAGAATTCAGGCAACTTTATCTCATTTAACTTTACTTAACTTTAACTTCTCAGTGTTTTGATTATTTTGAACCCTCAGAATATATATATATTTTTTAAATTGTTTTATATCTGAAATATTGTCCTATCTATATTAGAATATAGATCTATATATTGTTCTATTATCCTAACAAACCACACATCAACAAAAAGCTTACATATTTAGCATTCAGATAAATCTATGTAAAAATCTCAATTTCCAAAACATTACACTTATGATTTATGATAGGTTTTGTAATCCAGGTTCAGATATTAAAGAGTTATGGAATTATTAGAGTCTTTAGAGGATTTTAGAGAACTTAGTGATAGTGAAGATATATTTAAATGTAAAAACTAGTAAAATGAGCATGCACTATTTAAAACATTTACATTCAATAGACCCAAAATAAATACATCAAATTTGTAATGTCATCCAATAACTAATAATCTGCCATTATATCATGCATTCTGCTGAATCACTGCACTGTAAAAAGCGATTAGTTACTATATTTTTTTTTAATAAAGTCAACTAATTGTTTTTTTACAGTGTGTTTGGTATGTGGGACATTTCTGCTTACTAATTTCTCCTTTTGCAAACTTGCCAGAGCCAGTTTGTGCCTCTACAATAGAGTCTTTTTTATTTTCAAAGAGCATCAGAGACCTGAACCAAACTGAACTCCTTTTACCGGCTGTGCGACATGAGTGTGGCCCAGAGGATGTCGGCTGTCCAATCACAGCTGAGATTGTGTGTGATTCCCTTGTGTTGACTCCTTGTTCCTGTTTTGGTTTGTCAGAGCATCTGTTGTTCATGTCGCTCCTCTAGTCTGAGATTTGGGCATAACCCTGGCCCCTCTTCCTCTCTCGTTCTCTCTGATTAAAGGTATGATGGTAGCGGTGGCCTTGTGCTTTTTAGAGCATTAAATCTAGCCTCTGCAGATTTGCACGCCTGTCGCTCAGCCCTGTCAGGTGAATGCCAGAGAGACCGAGGGAGGTACTGGGGTCCACCGAGCTACATGGATAAACCATTTGTATCTGTTCAGTGTTGTGAACAGCGATCAGACAATGTACTCCCGCGTCTCATGGGGTGCCTTTAGCTGCGTGTGCTGTATTTGAGGCATGAATGATGTGTGGGGTGGACGGCCAGTGGCCACAGGAGAGGACCATGGGACAAGGGTGCCACAGGGAGACACCCACTCCGTGTCCTATTCAGTAATGCACTTCCAGTATTCTCTTTTCTTTAATTAAATCACTGAGCTTAATAGCTTAATCTATGTTTATTATGGATCCTTTTTGTTTTATTTTATTTTACTTTATTTTCCAATGCATAAATAGTCATAAAGGACTAATTTGTAATAAACAAATGACTATTTAATAAAAATAAGTATTGTAGATTGCATGATGGCATTAAAATTCTGCACTGTTTAAAATCAATCAATCCAATAATTAATCAATCAATCAATAAATCAATCAATCAAACAATCAATAATTTTTTTCAGGGTTACTAGTGGACCAAAACATTAAAATGTATGGTTTAAAAACTATGAAAATATATTTATTTTGTAATTTTGGTAAACATTATATTTTATTATTATTGCTTTTTTATATATTTTATTATTATTATTATTATTATTATTGTTAATATTATTAGTTAGATAGACAGACAGACAGACAGACAGACAGACAAGTTGATAAATTGATAGTTAGATAAATGATCACTAAACTCCTTAGTTTAGTTAAAATTGCATGTTAAAATTGGCCAACATTATCATTTAAATAAAAAAAAAAAAAAAAAAAAAAAAAAAAAAAAAAA
>CAIGQW010053631.1:8247880-8267147 GCA_903798125.1 Danio choprae
TATATATATATATATATATATATATATATATATATATATATATATTTATAAAATATTAAAATCTTCTTTAAATTAAGAACTTTTTGTATTATTATTATTTATTATATATACTTTGGACTGTGGGGGAAACCGGAGCACCCGTAGGAAACCCCACGCGAACACGGGTAGAACATGCAAACTCCACACAGAAACGTCAACTGACCCAGCCGTGGCTCGAACCAGCGACCTTCTTGCTGTGAGGCGGCATCGCTACCCACTGCACCAGAGGTTACTGTAGTAAAACCTAAAGTATACTACAGTGTTAATATCAGTTCACTATAGTAAATGCTACAGCATGCTGTAGCATTCATTAACAAAGAGTCTTAAATGCTGTAATATATACAGTAAAATACACTTTATTTAATATAAATTCCCGAAGTACTTTTTTTTCATGTGGTGTGATTGACATTATTTTTTATAGATGAAAATAAAGAGAAATCTAATAGTTTGTACAGAACCTGTTATAAATAGCTAGGCATCAGTCTAGAAAGGTGAAAGGCAGATTGAGACTAAAACACTGAATGCTAGCTTAGAAACATGCTAACATGAATGCCTTAAATGTGTGCTTTTGGCAGACACTTTTATCATGCAAAATACAACATGCAACAATGCATTCAGGCTTTACATGTTAGTTTATCTGTGTGTTTCATGGGAATCAAACCGAATATTCTGGATGTCTGCGTATGCGTATGCATTCCAGATATTCCATCTTTGATAGGACACCGTGTATTAGGTTGGGTTTGAGAACAGACCCTCTTTGTCTCTGCACACCATGACGTCTGAGACATCATGCTTCTGACTACATTTGCGAATAACTCTCACAGTTATTCAATATTAACATTATAAAGGCAATTCAAAAATAACAAATAAATAGCGTTAAACTTCCCATGCCTGCTTTAGACACCACTATGGTGTAAAATTCATCAAAAGTGCAGTTTTTTTTAACACCAAGGGAAGAGCGAGTTAAAAAGAGAGACGGAAGAGAGAAACTGTCATTTCAGATTGCGAGTTAGCTGCTTAATTTGATCTTTGTAAAACTAAGTTGCTTCAGGTATGCAGCATACAGCAGTGCTCATAGCCTCAGGGCCGAAAGAGACAGAAAGAACCCTTAGAGATTTCCCCCTCACTCCCTCCCGTTCTCTCTTCCTGAACCTCCTCTGAAGTTGCCCTTGGTTCTACATGTGTAGTGGTAATTATAAATGAGGAAGAGTTAGATCGGTACAAACCCATGAAACATTTTACAGCTCACTGCTATTGTAATAAAGATCAATGAACATCATATCGTTACTTGTCCTGAGACTTGGGAGGGGGTGAGATCAGTGTTTTTTCTGTACTTTTCTTTCATTCTATAGCGCGCTCTCATCATCTGTACCAAAGGGAAGAGTATCAGTTTTAATTGTCGTTTGCTAGCTTTTGTGATGCACTGTGCTGAAAGACGGCGTTCCTGGGAGAGATTCGGGAGACATACATTGAGAATAAAAGAAGGTATGATGTGATTAGAGAGAGAGAGAGAAGGGAAGATGGAGTGACAGACAAATCGGTCGACATACAGTTAGACACTAGTTTCTTTCGCACGGTGCACAAAGTGGCACATTTTGATTGATTTGTGCCTGTCTTGAAGGGGCATCATTTTAAACAGGCTTGAGAGATTTGTGTCTCTCTTAAAAGCATGCTCCTCTATATAACTTTTCAGTCAGCCTGTGATTAATGCACTCAGGATCGCTTCATGGATGATTAAACCCACGAATAAGTATCTTGGCAACACATTAAAAATGAGTCACTGTCACAGATAGGAAAATATGTGCTTGTATAAGAGCGAGAGTGGCTTAAAGTTGTTCCAGCTTGTCATAACTCCAGCACTTTTTCAATTAGAAGAGGTTTTTTTTTTTAAAAATCATGTTCATTTTTAGAGGTTTATGGATAATATTTCTTATATGGATTGTGCCTATGTGATTTAAGTCCTGTTGCATTGCTGGTTTAAAGTCATTTTTAGTCTATTTGTCGACAACGATGGATTCTAATCTTGTAAACTCACTTCAATGTTTCATTGCTTAGCATATGAAATCATTTATTTACGTTTTCCCCATCTTCTGCTGCAGTCGAAACAGGATGGCATTTAAACTTGAACGTAAGCCAACTAGCTTAACAGGCTGTTTGTAGTTTAAATCAAATATTGTTTTGGATAATCATTTTATCAGATGAGAGCGAATCTCAAATCGCCTTATCAGAGCAGCTCTCAGACTTTCAGTTATTTTAATCCTTCGTGCAGTGGACAGGGTTTAATTGATTCACCAGTGCTCGAGCTTCTTTTGAGAGATAATGCAATGGTGCAATGAGGTCAAAAGCAGGTTTATGCTGAGAATTTGTTTTATTGGAGCTCTGCATGTCTTCATACACGCTTGCAACTACGTAACGACAACATACTTTCTATCGTATACTCTAAAAAGTGGACTTTTTGAAAACGCTGCTGTTGTCGTGTTCGAATAAACACACGAAAATGAGAGTCTATGAAAATAATGACTGTGCGCATAGTACATGTTTGCCAGAGTAGGGAATTGTAAATTTAAGACAAGCACAAACAAACATACAACAATGGTGGAGTGCATAGTAGTGTTTTTGTTGCTCAAGTGTTTCCTAGCAAATCATCAGCAAAGTGTGGATTTACTTCACATCACAACCTAAAGTGGAGACACATCATACACGCACGGCAGATTCTACATACCAAATACTGGCCTGCCATGTCATACAGCATTTTTGGCCATTTTCTTGAATGTATATTTAGATTTTAAATATATGTATATGTATATTTAGTTTTGAAAACTTTGTTGTGTAAACATAAAACTTTTTTTTAAACGCAAGGGAAAACTTTGTTACACTGTTGTGTAAATGTAGCCATAGTGCTGAACATTATGCTAGAGGTTTGCCATGTCTGGGAAATGTATTGTGATGGTATATGCTATGTGATTCCTTTCAGCACATAGATAATAAAATCATCTCATAAAAATCTTCATTTCATATGCTTTATATATACTCATCAGTGTTCAATTTTAAAATGATCAAGGGGGGGGGGGGGTGCAGTGGTGCAATGGGTAGCGCTGTCGCCTCACAGCAAGAAGGTTGCTTGTTCGAGCCTCGGCTGGGTCAGTTGGCATTTCTGTGTGAAGTTTGCATGTTCTCCCCGTGGCTTCCTCTGGGTGCTCCGGTTTTCCCCACAAGTCCAAAGACATGCCGTATAGGTGAATTGGGTAAGCTAAATTGTCCATAGTGTATGTGTGTGAATGAAAGTGTATGGGTGTTTCCCAGTGATTTGTTGTGGCTGGAAGGGCAACCGCTGCGTAAAACATATGCTGAATAAGTTGGTGGTTCATTCCGCTGTGACGACCCCAGATTAATAAAGGGACTAAGCCAAAAAGAAAATGAATGAATGAATGTAATGATCAAATTTAAGAAGCACATTTTGAAATCATGTTGACAGTTATAGTACAATCGCCTCCGTTTTGGTTATCATCCAGTTCTTTCCAAGTCTTATTTGCATGAAGTTGAGCATATCTCTTTTTGCTCTCTCGTCAGCTGCACAACTTCATTGTCAATTCCACAATGCCCCTTAATGATGTTGTAAAGATCTTATAATGAACTGAAAACACTGGTCCACAAAATGGAGTTAGGGAAATGTGAGATATGGTTGGTTAAACTTTATTTAGCAATATCTTATAGACACTTTATTTTATGTTTACTAATCATTAAATGACCATCAGAGACCCATGAGTATGCCAACGTCAGTGAGTATTCAAAGTAAATATTTTAGGTCAAAGAGGTTGAAGTGACAGAAATGTTTGGGGATCCCTGCTCTCCATCATGGCAGTCTGTGAGTTAGACAGGTAAGCTAAAACCTTGTGGGTCTGAAAGGGGTCCATGTGTCTTTGGCAGTGTTGACTGATAATAAATTTCACCTTCTCTGTGGTCAAGCATGTGGATCCTTTGATTGTCCCACAGTGACCTTTTAGTAGCACAAAAAAATGTTATTCATTCCCCTGTTCAATGTGAAAAGAGCAAAAAACTCTTCTTGTCCTCTGTCAGCACAGATATCACCAATCCGAGCTCCTGATCTTTCTGAACTTCTCACCTGTGGCTGTGGCCCAGACTTGCAGGAAAGCTTAGGCCATTGATGAATTTCATCCATCGCTGTCAGTCATGCTGCTTTTTTATTGTCCCACCCAGGCCTTTCTGGGCTTGGACAGAGTCTTCAAACCCTGCAGGCAGCAGCTTTTTGAGAGTTCAGGCCCGGGTGATTGCGTAGACTCGCATAGGAGTAGTTTGAAGCTATTCGACGTGTTACTTTCACTGTTATTCAGCGTATTTATCTCTAATCTTGACAGCAATCCCATAGTAACCCGACCAGCTCGTAGATGTCTCCCCTCAACCTCTGCACCGTTTGGCCCAAAAGCCCCTATTAATCATAGTCTAATTGAATTCCAGCAAACACATAAAACTCTGATTGGGTTTAGTTATTTCATTTTGCAAACACATGTCTCTGGTGAACCGTGTAAAGTGATATGCAGTGGTGAGCCATGTCATCTGGAACTGTCTCGCTGCTCTGGCTGATGTTTAATAAGCAGAAACATGTGTTGTCCCCGATTTGACTGCCATAGCTGGCCTGATGTCCGGGGAGAGCCATACTTCTGGATTGAGCCACGTCTGTTCCTATCTGTGATTAATGCTCTGTGATTTTATGTTGTGAAGGATAGCTCTTGTGGTTGCTCGCTTCGGCTCTGTGACCTGCTAAACTTCAGTCTGGAATTGCGCGGATGGCAGCGAGACAACAATGAGAATATTTCCGAGCGATACTGGAAAGCTGGGAATAATTATCGGCAGCTGTCCGCATCAAACTTCAGAGCGTCACCCTACTGTCCTCAGATGGACGTGTGTGATGGGACTTGTACCCTTTGTGCTGGACTGGATGAGGAGCATAGAGAGAAAATCGAGGGAGAGAAGGAGATCCATATGTCTCTGTTGTACCAGTCACTGCTTATTAAGTTGCAGAAAGTTTTATGTTTGTGTGTGTGTGTGTGTGTGTGTGTGTGTGTGTGTGTGTGTGTTTGTGTGTGTGTGTATATGTGTGTGTGAGAGCAGATTCAAAGCTCTGCTCTGTTATTAGAACCTGCGCTCTGCCGAGGAAAGAAAATCCCTACTGCGAGCTTAAAAGATGTTGTCTCATTTCATCATTTAATACACATTTAAAGTGGTTTTGAAATGGCTGAGGTCAGTGCGGTCTGCAGCCCTAATAGAAGCTCTTCTCCTCCATTAATACATCCAGACTAGTGATCCTAGACCAGAGAAACACAGACCCAAAGTACAAAGCGCTTGTCAACAGTTAACAGTTGCTGTGTCACCGCACATAGATCAGATTTAAGTTTTCCCCTGTTTCTCCTTTTTAAAGGAGCAGCTGTCACCATCAATGTTCCGTCGCCGCCTAACCAAACTTCCCAACCAGAGAGATTAGCGGTGCACGCCACTGATTCTGCAGATGGGATGAACGCACACCCTTGGTTGTCGTGCTTTAGTTACGAAATCTGTATGAAACTCGTCTCGGGCTTATAAATTATGTTGCATGTATGAGGGCCAGCTGCCACATTGCTACATGAGCACCAGCATTTCATTTGAACAACAACATGTGCATTCGCTGTAGGTGACGCTGTTGTTTTGAATAAATTATAGCTCCTTTTTTCCCTTAGCAGCTCTTGCAGAGGGGAGTGCATTTCTGCAGAATCATTAACCCATTCATTATATTGTTCATTCATTTTTCACAGTATAGTAGTAGTAGTAATAATTATTAGTAATAGTAGTAGGAGGAGGAGAACTTATGAGATTTCTTACAATGTAGAATGTCAGAATGTCGTTAGTTGGCACGTTGTGGAAATTAAAAGTATTTGTATATTTTTTCAAACAGTACATCAAAACTTTGCAGCATTCACATTTTTACAGTATGTGTGTATACATATACAGTACAGTTCATACACAATGGCATGTTTTAAATGCAAAACAAACAAACAAACAAACAAAAAAACATCAACAACATGAAAATGACTAAATATATTAAATAAGATGCATCTTCTACCTTCCAGAGATTTATTCACTTTAATCCAATGTCCCCATAATTCATCAGTGTTGTCTCTCACCTCCATGTACACCTAGTAAACGTGTAAAACACATTTCTTGGGGATTTGCTACATTTTAATAACCTCACATATTCAGACCTGGGCCACAGAGACCTGATATCAGTTACTTGCTTTTAAGAGTCTGGCACAGACTGGGATGCCAGCGCTCGCGCTCCACAGAAGACTCGCGTCCAAAACTAACAGAGGGGACAAGAAGGCAATTTTTGGAAATGCGGTTTTCAGTTTCTGTGCATATTTTTCCAGCCGTGCTGTGAGGCCATGATGAAATGTACATCTGGCCCCCGAGAGCGGCATTTACCTGAGTGTGTGTCAGGTGATAGCTTGCCTAATGACTCTGGAAGTTAAACAGAGGGGCTTTTCTGGCTGAGGTTTCACAGAGCCCCCCACGCCACTAAAAGTGTCGCTCCACCGGTAAAATGTGATCTTTTGGCTAATGAACGACACGCTTCGTTTGTCTAGCTCACACGCCTCCTGCTCCAGCCTCTAGGGGGAGCGTCAGTGAATGATGGTCTGTTTTTTCTTCCTGCTTACATTAACTGTTATTGGCCACTGTAAAGTCTTAAAGCAACGTTTGTGGAACACTGCAGAGAGAAAGAGAGATTGTGTTCCTGCATACACTACCATGCCTGTTTGCATGGTTTCTTTTAAGTTTGAGTGTGTCCCAGTGGTGGACAGTAACTAAGTATGTTTACTTCACTACTGTACATGTACATATATGTAAGTATCTGCACTTTATTGGAATAGTTTTGTTTTAAGAAACTTTTACTTTTATTTACTGCATTCCAAAACACAATATTGTTCTTTTAACTCCACTACATTTCCTAAAGTATAAATGATTTTGAAAAGCAGAAATCATAACCTGCTCAGAGACGCGATAGTGATGTTTGATTCATGAAAATACTAAATTGTATCAGCTAGCCTGTTCAAAATTTGTCAATTGGACAGACATCTGTTCACAAGTCAACAACTCGCTGATTCAAATGATACGTTCAGAATGAGTCTCCAGCAAAAGATTCACTGATTCAAATGATCTGTTCACTGTGAATTTTTGTTTTGTTTCATCAGTAATTAATTTTACAATTATCACTTAAATAACAAAAAATCAAGTCCTTATGCACCTTGACTCAAGTAATATTGAAAAGGAGGAGTTTAAACTTTTATTTTATATATTTTATAAAATATTTTATTAGGGTATCTGTATTTTTTACTCAAGTCCCTAATGTTCATACTTTGTCCACCAGTGGTGTGTCTGTTTGTACACTTTTAAAACTAAAGGTGTCAGAAAGAGCCAACAATGGGTTTTCACTCATAAACCTTTTTGGTGAAGGTTTTTTTAGATTAATAAATAAAAAAAATGTTTTCCACAGTAAAGAAACTTTTGTGGAATGAAAATCTTCCATGGTTGTTAACATTTTTTCATGGAAACATTTATTCCCAATAAAGAAGCTTTATTTTTAAGAGTAATGTATGTGCCTCTCACTCTTCACACTGGTAACAAATCTGTGAGGTATGACATATGAAGAGCGGCTTCACACACATCACTTTCACCTTGTCCTGCCACACTCACCTCCTCATCCCTCCTCCAGCTCGCTCAGTCATACGCTGTCTAGCTGTCATAGGAATATATGTTTCACAAGCAATAGTGGGACAGTAAAACTCTCCAGCCACAGTGTTATTCTAGCTGGACTAACAGGCACCACTCTGTGAGTTATGCAGCTCTCTTAAAGTGGACGACATGTCAACATTTTTTTTTTTTCTTTCGCATATCAGTGTCCAACATTCAGACTCGAGCAGCTCGTTATAGCCCAGGCGTAATAGTGTGGTGTTTGAAAAGTGTGTTGAGGTTTTCTTTTTGGCATGTAAAGCCGAGCACACACTACAAGACTGAAGCCTGTCATCCTTTAATGTTTAAGAAAACTCTGGTTGTAGCCAACTCAACATGTGTGCCCATGCACGATTAGTCACAGACGCTATATAAAAAAATAAAAAAAGATCAAAATGGGTTGAAGTCTAGCCAAATGACTTCTTAATGAGTTTATTTTTTACATGTTTTACAATAAAAATGTCTAAACATTATTTATACGTCGTACATTTACTTGAGAAGCAACACTGCACAAGACATTAGGGGTTCATCCAAAGTTTTTGTTACAGACAACACTGGGCCACATTGACTTTCACTAGAATGGACATAAATCATCAGTTTTCAAAATGTCTTTTGCTCCACCAAAGTAAGACAATAGTACAGGTCTGCTTCAGGATGTGAATGCTTATGAGAATGTTCAAGCATACCTGTTTGTTTGTTTTTTTTCTTGTCATTGGAGCTGTGTTACCTATTACAGAATCCCTAATGTGTTTTGTCTTCATTGCACTTTTTACATGTATAGTTGTCAGCTGAGAAATTCTTTAAAATGCAATGACATGTATATACACACACAACAAGCACATGTAGCCCAGCACACACAGTTGTTTTGTCCCAAAATATTCACCATAAACACCTTTTTTTCCACCTTAAATTCAGTCTAAAAAATATGCTTAGGGAACTAGGATGAAATAAATATTATAGAAACATGCAATGTGTTATTTTCATTTTTTTTTTGGTCTAGACAAAAAGAACCAAACTGGAAGTGCATACATAAATGATTTTTAAAAACATATTTTCTTAATGTCTTCACAGCGTCTTCACAAATTCATATATCCCCAAAAAATTGTATGTCAATATAAGTCTCATTTCATAATTGTGGGTACATTTCAACCATTAAATTTAAATACATCAAACGTACAGTAAACAAAAATGTAAAATAATGCTAAATGTTTCAATCTAATAGGAAAAAGTTGATTCTGTTGTTAAAATGTTTGATAAACTTTTTGAACCACTCACAGAGTTGACATTTTCCACCATTTTGTGCTAACTTCAAACAAGATACCACATGGCATGTCTAAAACTGAATTGTATGCTTTTCATCATGTTATTGTTTTAAAAAGACAATGAGGAATTCACTTCAGTTGACAAATAACTAATCTTCTATTAGTGTAACATTTGATATTTTATTTTTTACAAATGAATGAGATAAGAATAAAAGACATACCTCAATGCCTTCCAGAGGTTCCCTCTAAAGGAAGTGAAATCACTTGCAGCTAGTCACAAGATTTTTCCATCAGTGCTTCAAAGATTTTCATGCCTTTTTATAACTGATGTAACAGATTTTAATGTAGGGACAAACACAATGTATTTTTTGTATAACTGGAATTATGAATAGTACAGAAAGTAGATGTGTCATGCAAATGTTTATTTAACTTAGTAGAATAAAACACAAAAATGTCAATGCAAATTAGACCTAATTATGTTTCGGGAGGCAGAGATGGTCAAAAATAGGTACAGTGGGAATCTTTAAGTTAAAGCTTTTAAGACACAACATCCCTACTTACACATACAAACATTATTTTTAGATATAACTTGATATCGTTTGTGTTATTAATCAAAGCGGTGTCATTAAAGTTTAGTTTTATTTAAGGTTTTAAATTTTTTAATTTGTACACAGATCTAGACTCACCCAAAGGCTTGGGCCACTTTTTGCACAAAAGCTTCCCAAGCCTTCTACACGACAGAAAGCAAGAAATTGTAGAAAGTTGTGAACTTTAGCACGCACAAAATGATGACCATTTGTCTAATAGCATTGACTTGGCTTAAATCAGCTAAATTGGGTTTGTAATTTAAGCATTAATTCAGACATGAAGGTTTCCCCCAATAGCCGCTCAGAAAATGTGAAAAAAAAAAAAAAAGTCTACAGAATCCATCTGCTTTTGGCCATAATCTGCATGTTAATTCATATTGTACACTTGCTGTCTCTGTTTTGGTTCAAAACATGTTTTTCGCATAGAGTTGCATGATTTACGTCAACTTTTTTTTTATGCTTTAGACCAAAACAGACACCCATCTGCATGGCCAGATTTTCTCCCAACAGATCTGATCCTAAATCTGTTCGGATCTGGACTGTTGCGTTTACGAAGCATGTCTAATGTCTCCTCTTTTTCGTTTCTCATGTTTTCACCTTTTTCCTTGACGGTCAGCATGTAATAATCCAGATCCTTCTGGTTGTGAGTCAGTTTGCATATGTTTTCCTGCTATCTGGTAAGGCCGGGGTTGTAATAACCGTTGTTGTTAGCCAAGCCACGGGCCCGCTGCACCTGGGTCAGATCAATGCTGTCGATTATGCCTAGTTCTTTCTCTCTTGCCACAGACATGCAAATAAAAGTGTCCATAAATTGAGTTTGTGTTTGAAAGAGAGCAGGGATATCTGGGATATTAGGGCAGTGCAGCGTCTGATTGGCTCCAGTCACCATGGCATCACTTCAGTAGGGAAAGCCAATCTGGCTGCTGTGGAGTGTGTGTGCGTGTGTGTGTGTGTGTGTGAGAGAGAGAGAGAGAGAGAGAGAGAGAGAGAGCTGTGGAAAGTCAAGTACGTCTGAAGCCATGCCAAGTAAAATAAAGACTTCTTTATTGCAGTTCGAAATACATTTGATTGAGTTCGCACAGGAGTGGCAAGTAGTGTGTGTGAGATATGTGTGTGCGCACACTTGTAGTTCTTGTGATTCCCATCCACAGTAGCCGCTCATTGGTGATCCAGCACTCGAGCTGCTTGTAAGTAACCCTGACAGATCTTTAATGTATTGGCACCGCATTCAGACACTCTCAGCTGGCTTTCATTCGCTTTGCTCCAATTACGTCTGACCAGCACAGAGCTCTACCTCATCTCACCGCACCACTCATAGGTCCAGAGTCTCAGTCAGGTTCATGAGAGCAGCTTAAACAGGGGTGTGATGGCTCATATATAGAGCAGAGGACATTTTGAACAGTCTGTGTGTGTGTGTGTGTGTGTGTGTGTGTGGGCTGAGCGTCCAAAAAGATCACTGCACATTTCAGCAGAATATTCATCTCAGGATATGTCTGCAGCACTCAAACTAAATCTTGACTTCTGTGTTAGAATAGGTTTTGTTTTCCAAATGGTTTGTTAATTTAATGTTGTTTTATGCATAATTCTCTACAATTAAACTTAATGTGGAGAGGTGTGTTCCAAAAGATACTGGAAATCATTGGGATGGTAACCTTATATTTTGGTCCTACTTGGGTGTAACATTTGCATTAAGTAAGTAATAAAATAATTATCATAAATCATTCATTCATTCATTCATTTTCTTTTTGGCTTAGTCCCTTTATTAATCAGGGGTTGCCACAGCGGAATGAACCACCAACTTATCCAGCATGTGTTTTACGCAGCAGATGCCCCTCCAGCTGCAACCCATCACTGGGAAACATCCATACAACTTAATTCAAACATCCACACACTCTCATTCACACACATACAGTACGGACAATTTAGCTTACCCAATTCACCTATACCACGTTTTTGGACTTGTGGGGGAAACCAGAGCACCCGGAGGAAACCCACGCAAACACGGGGAGAACATGCAAACTCCACATAGAAATGCCAACTGACTCAACCGAGTCTCGAACCAGCGACCTTCTTGCAGTGAGGCGAATGTGCTACCCACTGCGCCACCGTGCTGCCCTATCATAAATCAATTATAATAAAATAGTTATTTTAAATAATTAAAATAATTGTACTTGATTATTTTGTATTGCAGTTTTTTTTGTAGTTTCTTATGAGCTGAAATAGTTTTATGGGACAGGTTTTATGGTGTAGATAAATACGTGGCTGATTAAGTTTGTCAACAGTGAAATATGAATTTTAATTACAGAAGTTACATCCTGGTATTTTTAAGGCGAGATAGGCAAAACTGCTTTTCATGCATCTGTCAATTTTGGGATTTTTGAGCTTTCTATTATGTTTTCAGTCTAATTTAAAGAAAACATCCAAAATACACTTTTTTAAAATCCTTTCTTTTGTTGCACAAAAAAAAAATCTTTTTTGTTTTCTCTTGGACATAAATCTCCACTTAGGCAGCACCATGCAGATCATATTAAATCATTAATTAACCCTTGTGTGCCACTCTGGGGTCATTTTAAGTTTTAATTTGGCCACAACTTTCTCTGTGCTTCAGCAAATGGAATGTTTTTTGGTGGCAAATCTTATTTTGACACATTTATGAG
This sequence comes from Danio choprae, assembly GCA_903798125.1. Classification (NCBI taxonomy): domain Eukaryota; kingdom Metazoa; phylum Chordata; class Actinopteri; order Cypriniformes; family Danionidae; genus Danio; species Danio choprae. The sequence continues at coordinate 8,260,205 of CAIGQW010053631.1, forward strand.
AAAAAGCCTTGAAATTCAAAAACTCAACAATACACTGGACAATTTAACTACAAATTTACTGCCCTTGCGCACTTTGAGAAAATCAAAATAAGCACCTCAGCTCTTAAAACATAGTAAACAAACTAAGTGTATTTATGCACACATACTGCAATGTGCTGTTTTACTCCACAGAAGCACAGAACTAACACCATAAAAGAAATGTTTCGCACAGGCTAAAGGATTAATGGTGCCGACTGATGATAAACAGTAAAAATGACAAATGTTACCTCTTCCCAACATTGAAAACCACCAACAATCAAGAATGCATGATTTGTTTTTGCAATCAAAAAATGTTAAATGGTAGTAAATTTTAAAAGGTTAAAATTGTTGTTAAAGACATTGAAAATTGGTGTAAAAATATGTTTAAGTGGGTCTCTGAACATTTGTATTAGTCTATCTTTTTACACCCTAAAATAATAAGATAAAGTATTTAAATATAGGTTCCCCAATACTGGGTTGCGGCCGGAAGGGTATCCGCTGTGTAAAGCATGTGATGGAATAGTTGGCGGTTCATTCCGCTGTGGTGACCTCTGATAAATCAGAGACTAAGCCGCAGGAAAATGAATGAATTTAAATAGTTTATGACTGGTAGGAAGCATTTATGGGCCAAAATATTTTCCTAATTTGCTTTAAAAAGATCAATAAATAAACTGGTGGTGTTCTTTTATGAATGGCAAGAAGACGATGTGTTGCGTCAGTCATTAAACCTACTGTCCTCCCACTCTTGTTCTTCTTTGGGTTTTCACATTGAATTCGTTTTTTGGGTGTAAGTTCACACTCAAGAAAAAAAGGAATTGTGTAAGGAAGGCAGAAGCTCCATCCAAAACTCGAGGAACACTGGGAGAGACAAACTGAATGCATTTCAAGTTGCCACATGTACAGTGCCTTTAGGGACAGTCATGAGTTCTGCTGAATAAATCATAGTAATAGGCATGTAATACAGACACACACAGAAACACACTTTGCTTCTCATTAAAGCAGTGCTTTTCTCACCCATTGTTCCTCCCTGTTAAATGGTGCAAGAAAGAAAGACAGTATCAGACTTTGCAGTGGACTTTTCAGTTAGATACTGGATACATTTTAATATTGGCCCAATTAATATTTTTGATTGCCAGACGTCCGTTGTGTAATACTATACCACCAGCCACCCAATCTGCCCCTTTCAGAAACACTTTTATATATTTCCCTTTAAGTCTGATCTTGGAAAGACTATTCATTCATTAATTCGTTGCTCATTTGTTATTTTATGAATGAATGAATGAATGATGCTGTGTTTGTTATTGTATTTTGGCTGTAAATATCCTAAATAAATAAATAACAAACCTTAATTAAACTAAACCCTATTGGTAAGTATTATACAATTTAATTTAATTTTATTTTATTTTATTTTAGTTTAGTTTAGTTTAGTTTAGTTTAGTTTAGTTTCTCCTAAACAGCAACTAATAGACTCGTGCTGTTTTGTTTGTGTTTTTCAATTGTTTATATTTTTTTAAGGATTTTATTTTTATTTATTATTACAGGTTTTTCCTCCCAGTTGTCTTTATACTGAGTATGAGTGGTGACAATCACACTGCTGTTGTAAACGTACTGTAGTTTTAAAAGAAAAAATCATAAGGGAAAAACCCTATCATGGTATTATATGATTTAGCCAGAGTATAAAGTCATGCGCAGCAAGTCTCAAGAGAGATCTAATAATGTATCTGAGTCAGAGATATATATATTTTCTCCAGTTAGTCAAATGCGCTGAGACAGATTTAATCTGTCCGTTCTAGACGCATGTTTCATGAGCCTGTTCTTTGTGTGTGTGAGTCAGATTCCTGGACGGCTCTATGATGTCAGTAGCAAACCTGTGTGAGACCAGTAACTCCGTTTATATGGAAGTGATTCTATTTTCAGGCTTTCATACGCTGTAGTCCATAAATGTTCATCAGCGGCCCCTTCCATCGCCTCCTTTTGGAGCCGTCAATAACCATTAGCAAATGCAACATATTTTCTCTCACCCTTCTGAAGGCTGTCCTCTGAATGACCTGCCAGTGTTTTTCTTTCCCCTTTGAGTGAAGTTTAGAAAATGAAGGAGTGAATGAGTCTCATCGTCACTCGCTCATTTAATTAAAACTCTCATCTCATTAAATCTGACTCTCATTATGGCCCTCATTTGCCGCAGCTCACAAATTTGAAGAGTGGGGAGGAGAAGGGGGGAAAAGAAAAGCAAAAGCGAATGTGTTTACTGTGCAAGCTTTTCATTTGTTTAAGCAATCCCACAGAACACACTCTGGTTAGAGCTTGTGTTTGATATGACGACGCAGCTGTTTATTTTTCCATTTAAATGTGCTGAAAACGAAGGTATCGGGAGATTATACTGGTCTCCAACTCACCCCTTAATTTGTAGCTCCACATGCAGACCTACAGTTTAAAACTACAGTCTCAGTGTAAACGTGGGTTCGGAAACTGAAGCTCAAATTATCTGGCACAAGCAAAGTGGGTTTCCTATAAAAAATTGAAATTATCTCGCTTGTATAATGATTCTTTTCACTGGAAATATATATATATATAGTAATATAGTAATATAGTATATATAATAGTAATATAGTATATATAATAGATAATATTTTTTATATAAACAATAAATACAGTAAGTGCAGTATTATTGTGAATTATTATTGTTAATGTAATTTATTCCTGTGATTCAAACTGATTGTTCAGCACTTCTTTTGTCAATGTCAATTTATTAACTGAAATAAAAAGGCCTTATTATACATAAAATATTTTGCTACTTAATATTTGAAACCTGAGCTGACAATTTGACTTTCATATTTGTGATATAATGATTTCCTGTCAGTGGTTTCCAACCAATGACAAAATAAGCACTAATTAACAGTTCCTGTAGTGTGTTATATTACATTTCAATAAGTTTATATTCAGATTATTTTTTCATGAGTTATACCAGTGCAAAATGTTCTGTTCTGTACAGCTATTCACACAATTATTCACAAATATTTATTAACTGTCCTTAATGTTTTCTCATTTCAGAGAAGTGATTTATTAGTGATCAATGTTTCTGAATTTGGGAACATATAAACAAACAAATGTGACGTCAAATGGTTTTAAATTCAATCCAAAAGTAGTCCGAATACATTATTTAATGTGTATAATATAGATAAATAGATACAAATCCAGTTTTTAACATCTGTTAACTTAGTTCTTTCTTTCTTTCTTCAGTCTTCTGAGCACCCCGATATGGACCCTGTTTTTTTAAAACTTCTATTTGACATATGATAGGCACAGACACACGACTACACATTGCGTTTAGTAGGCTGTCATGAGTAGTTTGGGTATAGGGCTCCTTGATAATGCATCTATTTGTGTTACACTGACTCCTTATTCTTTTTCCTGTGACTTCACAAATCGGTCATGTAGCCGTGCTGATGGTTTGCCCACTGCCGCCTGTTCATGAGTGTTAGTAAGCAGACACCAGTCCAGTGTTCAGGTTTCTGTGCCGTCTGACTGCAGAACGGTGTGCTCAGGTTCCCTGTCTGCGTAACAGAGGTTTGTGGGACAGATAACCTCACGAGATTTCACACTGGACGCTCTCCGGGTAACATGAGTATTCCTGCACCTCTTGAGTGAGAAACTGTGGCCATTTCCACAGGTACGCATTAAATTAGCTCTTTTGTCAGGGCTCTGCTTATATTAGGCTTTGGGTATTAATGACGGAATAAATCTTTTACAAATATGCTACATATTTCTCTCACCAACGGTCAATAATTCATGGCATTAGACCATTATTTCACTCCCGGGTGAATTAATTAGTCATGTAGAGCTTGAATGTACAAATGCCTACAGTGTTAGACACACTTTTGTGATCCGTGTGACATTACCAGGAGAAGCCTTGATGGAAAAAAAAGACACTTAAACCAGCCCAAATGGGTTTGCTGGTCTCTCTTCCCCAACAACGACGCAATTAGCAGCTTAACTACTGAGACATGATGCATTGCTAGAGAAACTAACTGGTGATAAAAGAACTGTGTCACACATCCGTCATTCGAGACACATTGGTTAGAACTGTCGTCATTGAGATTAAGCTGTGGTGGAGCGTTAACTAATGCTAATTAAGTAGTTTGAGATCCAAATAATGTCAAATTATTGCTGTATTTAACATTTATATAGCATCTGAGAACTATTCACAATTTTTGTTCTTTGTTTTTTTGCCATAATTCATGATGACAAAACTCTCTAACTCTAAAATAATTCAATGCTGGTTTTCAAAAGATTTTCCTATTGGGTTTTAAAAAGTCTTCGGTTCTTGAGGAAAATTTGTTTTGTGGGAAACATGACTTGGCCATGTTGCTCTACAATAAATAACTGCACACTCTCACACCTCAAACCTAATTACTTCTTACAAAAGAAACATTCTTACAAAATAAACACAAAGTGTTCTATAAAATTAGCATTTTGTGCATGGATGTGTGTTATTCATGAGGAATATGGCATAGTATCATCAAGTTATGCTTACCACAGACCTTTTTTTAATCATGAATTTAATAATAATAATAATAATAATAATAATAATAATAATAATAATAATAAAATCCTATAGAGAGACCAACTCTCAGTTGGTATTCTGGGTTTTGTCACTGCTTCACCCTGGATTCCACCATGGAACCACATCCACACTCTTCAAACATGGTGGTTTAATTCCATTAATAAACTAAAAGATGTAGGAATAAGCGAGTATGTGGAATCAAATATATAAATTGTACTGCATGCAAACTTGTTTATTTTGTTTAGGTGCATGACCTGTTGAAGTCCATATGTGATATTAAGAAGAAGCTACAGTATGCTTCTAACAACAGGTTGACGGCTGCGGTTCCAATTACATTAGTTTGCAAAATTGCTTACAAATAAATAGTGGAACTATGGATAACTTGTTACTAGTAACTCGTAATGTTGTTATTGACACAGTTGGGAACATAGTTATATTGCTTATAGAAAATGCACCCCTGGTCAGAATAGCTGATCAAAACCATTAATACAGTTACAAAAACATTAAGATAAATGTAACTGTATTGTGTTGTATTAGCATTAGTAGATAAATTATTAGATAATTCATATGAATATGTTTGATCTCAGTAGTATAATAATGTACAATCTTTATAAAAAGCAAGCATGAAGGCCTGCCCCTCAAACATAACTGTTACTGGGGTGTCAGTCATTGTACAAAAGTTATTGTACAAATCCATAAGAATTATCCACCAAACAGCCTAAATGTAATATAGTTGCAAATTGCCATGAGTTATTTTTGTTCACTGAACATCCGCCTAGCCTGACTGAGAGTCCAAATTTGACTAGGTAAACCAGTTGTTTTTCCCCTCACCTATTTAGAGTAATATCCAGAATTCAGTTTTCTTTTCTTCACGATCAGACAAGCATTTGTTTCTAATAATGTTATCTTCCTTACAAGATGATACTATTATCACATTAAAAATGATATTATTATCATTTATAAGGGATTCACAAAGCATAAATTGCCCTCACTTTAGATTAGGTCACAAATTAAGTTGTGTTAATAACACATTTATTAACATACAATGTAACTATATCCCTGAATTATAAGACATTCATTCATTCATTCATTTTCTTTTCGGCTTTGTCCCTTTATTAATCAGGAGTCACCACAGCGGAATGAACCGGCAACTTATCCAGCATATGTTTTAAGCAGCGGATGCCCTTCATCACTGGGAAACACCCATACACTCTAATTCACACACATACACTATGGACAATTTAGCTTACGCAATTCACCTATACAGCATGTCTTTGGACTTGTGTGGGAAACCGGAGCACCCGGAGGAAACCAACACGAACACGGGGAGAACATGCAAACTCCACACAGAAATGCCAACTGACCCAGCCAAGGCAGCGCTACCCACTGCGCCACCGAGTCCTTCTATTATAAGACATCTAAATTTTCATTTGAATAGTTTATTAACTTTAAAAACCACCATCTACTCTTAAATAACTGCTTTGTAAATAATGCAATACTTAATTTAGTCATGAAAAATTAACAAAGTATGAAAATACAATCATTGAGCACATTACTAATGTGCTTTATAAGTCAAGAATACAGCATTTGTAGCCTTAGCTATAAACTGCTTACTAATGTCTTATAATGTAGAGTTAATGCTTAACAAATAATAAATTAACAATTTGCCAATGCTTAATAAATAATTTATAGTGTGCAGTTATTATAAAACGTTACCATAATTTGCTATAAAAAATATTTTTGTATATGCTATTAAACTTACAACTACAATTATTAAGTCTTAGAAACAGTGAATTAACCTTACTATATCCAAAACCAACAAGCCCCAAAATAGCACGGGCACTTCTGCTGCCCTGGTTAAATGTCTTGTGTGAAGCGGCTCATTGTAAGTGGCCTGATATAGATGGTGTGGATAGACTGTGCTGTCTGATTTGCTTCGACCACTTGTGGAGAGCTTAGAATAGTCTGAGAAAGAGAGGAGAGACGGGGTGTGGTTAGCAGCTCTTAATGAGAGCTTTCCATTACATCTAAGTGTGTGCGTGTGTCTGTGTCTGTGTGTGTGTTTCTCTGATGACCGAGCACCTGTCTATCACTGATAGATCTCCTCCTGTCTGGGTGCGTGTAATTTCCTCGCCTTAAGCCCACGGTTCTTCTAACGATTTTCCCCCCTCATCTTAACTGGCTGGATCATATTCTTTTACACAGCTTGTCGTGCGTGCCTGTGTGTTTGAGCAAATGACCAGCTGTGTGCCAGCTGTGTGCCCACTAAGTGTTGAGTGGATTGGGGAAAGAACTTATGAGATGTATGCATACGCACACACACACACACACACACACACACACACACACACACACACACAC
>CAIGQW010053631.1:8267157-8277267 GCA_903798125.1 Danio choprae
CACACACACACACACACACACACACACACACACACACACACACACACGCACACGCACACGCACACACACAACATAAAAAACACACGTTTCACAACTACCACCAAATACTTCTTTGCCAAACAGACATTGGCAAACTTTAAACTCACAAGATCAAACGTAGCAGAAAATTATGAATCAGCTTTTGGTGGACTATTAAACATGCCCACACATACACAGAGTGAACATTAGCTTTAACAGGAACAGATGGAGTAATAAGGTGTCTGTACTGTTTGTAATATCTGTACGTCTATATTTAACAGGCATCATTTTGTATTATTATTAGATGCTAGTATAATAATGCTTCACACTTATCCATGAACATATCTTGTATCTGTTTTTGATCTGGTAGAAAGTACTATAATAGGAATATTGGGCACTCAGTACTATTTCATCTAAACAGCATTTGTAGGATGATTCTGATTGCCACAAAACGATTTGATAAAAAAAAAATACAGTAAATAACTTAGAGAGATTGTAAAAATGGAATTCACAATACACAAAATACAATTTCAAACTAAAATAAATTCAGCCCACTTTTAGCCCTGCATTTTGTTGTACTTGTAAAACATATTTTAATATTGTACGGATTCACCACATTTTCAGTACTTGCATTGATACTTATTTTTCTAAAGAGAAGGAGGGGGGAAACGGTAAGCCAATCAACTTAATGCCAATAGTGCTGTCAATTTAACTTAAGTCCTATTGATGTTACAGACCAATATTGCTAACACTCTTACCAATATGATATCTCTAATAAATGAAAAGTTGAATAAATGGATATGCAGTAAAGATTTTCATTACTATTGATATTATTTGCAATTGTGTACATTTTACTTAAACAAATAGAGTCACATTTAGCTTTCTGTAGTGAAGAGAAATAATTCCAATTTTGTGTCATTACTGTAGTGAGTCGGCGAGTGGGGTTTATTGTACGCATACAGTATATATGCATTTATTATTATTGATTGATTGATTGCAAAGTGAACTACTGCTTCCACAACTACTTGCTAAAAGTATCATATTCTTGTTGTTTCTGTCATGTCATTTTCTTTTTACAGCCTAATATGTATTCTAATTAAAACTCTTTTGTAGGAAGTATATCAATTCTCTTGACCCTAAACCTTGTTTTGTTTTCACAACAAAAAGTTACAGTTCCCATAAATGCCTTAAACCTTTAATGGTTGAAGATTTGGCAAACTCGGGATCTTGTGAAGGTATCAAATGAAAGTCTTCTTGAAAAAGACAGAAATAGCTCTAATGCCTCTGTGTCTGCTCTATCCGTAGTTCTCGCTGGATCCAGCAGGCTCCAGAGCGCAGTTAGCAGAGTCAGGAATGCAGCGAGCTCAGATTTGCCAGAACTGTGGCTGGCTTGCATATGTTTGTAATTGATTTCTTAAATATTTATTTCTCCATTCACAATCTTTGTTTGGCTTTGTGTAACTCATATCAGAATGCCACTCTGAGCAATTACAAACTTCTGGGATGGCCCGCCGATGAACCCTGAGATACATTTGATAGGTGTCAGCGGTATGTGTATGCGCGCGTGTGTTTGTATTGTAGAGACGAGAGAGATGGAGAAGAGAAGACCAGAGCAGATCAGGCGAAATGGATGACAGTTACATGCCTTTCAGCCAATTAACTGTCATCTCAGCTGTTGTTTTAACTCTCTGCCCTGCACACGTCCCTGCTGTTATTCTTATCGTTTCCGGAGGACGAGCTCATCTGTGTATGTAAAAGAGCCAGATGACCTTCAGCCCCACAGCAAAGGTCAGAGTTCACCCGATGTATATTTCATTAGCAAACGGCATGGATTCAGAGAGGGAGTCACAGAAATAGATCCAAATGAAGCTCTGGGGATTTTTCCATGCTATATACACTATTAGTGCTAATTATTCGGCTCTCCACTGCCGGCAAAATGGCATTCGACATGCTTGCACAGCTCTCTCGCACAGGAAAGACACTGTCAGTCTCTCTTCGCATCTTCTGGAGGTCCAAAATAATCGCGCAAATTATGTAGTGGTAAAGCAGATTATAGTCACTTACATCAAAAGCAGATAAAACCGCTTGTCTGCCTGAAAACACACAGATAAATCAACTTTTCCTTGAGAGACTTGTCCTTCGGTTGTTACGCTTCTGGATGTCACGCTCTCCCTGCCGTTGTTTTGTCCCGCGTCCCGCTGAGAGGCCATCTCTGCAGTCTTTCAAAAATACACAAGCTTTTGTGTGATAGGAAGCGCAGAGAAGGGTCTGTGTGAAAGAGCTTACAGTTCCAGTGAGTGACGCTGATTTAGCATTACAACAGAGGAGGCGGCTCTGCTTGCCTACACTTTAAAAAGTGTGTGCACACACTTGGCAAGGGGTGGAAGGGTGTGCGTTTGGGCCTGACTGGATTGATCGAGCATGGGCTTCTTTTTTTCTGCCTCCCTGGAGCCTATACTTCCTACTTCCTGTCTATCCAGGAAGAAGGCGTGGAAAAAGAATTTCAGAAAAGAATTAGTTCGCATAGAATGCACAAGCACTGACAACACACACACACACACACACACACATACACACACACACACATTCCTTGGCTTATTGTGCCCAGCAAAGAAAAAAAAACCTTTGTCCCTGGTCCAATAGAGGTCCCCTCTCACCCGTATTTGGAAGACATGCTCTCACACTAACACATCCTCTCTCATTTGCATGGCAATGGCATTATTAGGGAGAGAGATGTCATGGTGACAAGAAGTTTATATGTAAGCACAAAGAGAAGTGAAGAAGAATGGAGTGCACTTTGCTGTTCATTTGACAGCCTTTAACACACTCACACACACACACACACACACACACACACACACACACACATATATACACACACACACACACACACACACACACACACACACACACACACACACACACACACACACACACATACTGGTTTTTGTGGTATATAGGGACTTTGATCGCCAAACCAGTTTTTTGCTGGTCTATGGGGACACCCCTTTCCTGTTGACTTACAGAGATAATAAAACCATCAAAAAATTAGTTTTGCTCTGCAGAACACAGATATCATCTCAGATTTCCTATACACACACCAGAACGTATAATATTACAACATGATATTTTGGTGGTACATAAGGACAGCCACGCCCCCTCCTAAAATGTTCCCGCCTATAACATAATTGTGATTTACAGGAACCGACAGATTTATGAGAACAATATTTTTACAATACACAAACGTGTCAGTTACCTGGATTACAGGGACTGGTGTGCTTTACAGGTACATGAGTGTACACACACACAAAGGTGTCACTACGCTGCATTACGAAGCCTGAGGTGGTTAAAGAGTACTGACTTTTTACACAATACACAACCACACATTGTCCTGCATTATAGGGACAAATGTGATTTACTGGAACATTATGATACACAACACACAAACCTGTATATATCCTGTCTTACCAGGACTGAGGTGGTTAAAGAGTACCAGAGCTTAAACACAATATACAACATTACAGGGACCAATGCCTTTAAGAAGTACTTTAATTACAACTGCAAATTACAAAATAAAAACAAACTATTAAGTGGAGTTAGTCTACTAGTCCACTAATGAGTTAACAATTGTAATCTTACAATGAAACAAAACATGTCACACAAAGACTGCAGAGGAAATCCACTTACTTAAATGGTTAGTTCACCCAAAAATGAAAACACTGTCATTAATTTCTCACACTTATGTCGTTCCAAACCCGTGAGACCTTCATTCCTCTTCAGACACAAGTGAAGATATTCTGGGTTTAATCAGAGATCTTTCTGATCCACCTATAGGGTCATTGGATATGAAATGTTAAATGTTCAGAAATGAAACACAAACAGTTAAAGCCCATGCCATATCAGTGATTCAACTGTAATCATATGAAGAATACTTTTGTGCACAAATAAAACAAAAACAAATTTTCTTTCTTTTCTTTCTGGGCATTGAACGATGCATATCCAGCAATCCTATAGGTGGATCAGAAAGATCTCAGATTAAATCCAGAATATCTTCATTTGTGTCTGAAGATGAACAAAGGTCTTACGGGTTTAGATCAACATAAGTGTGAGAAATTAATGACAGAATTTTCGTTTTTGGATTAACTAAAACGTTAGGTCAACAATTCAACTGCAATGAATCAAAAATAAAGAAAAACAGCATGCCACACATTGAAAATGTCTCACTTTACAGGCAGTAAGCATGAGATTAACACTGAACCAGGGCTGGCCGTATATTGCATACCATTGCTGTGTGCATTTCCACATTAAAGCCGTTTGTGTGATCTCTAATAAATGTCCATCAGTGTTCAGACGGAGCAGCGTTTAACACACTGAGCTGGAGTTCACTGAGAAGATACACAATTCACCTGCAATAATCCATGTGATATCATACACCTTATTGCAAGCGAATTGTGTATCTCATCAATGAACTCCTGCTCTGTGTATTAAATGCTGCTCCATCTGAAACAAGTGATGGACATTTACTAGTGATCACACAACCGGCTTTAATATGGAAATACACCCAATAATCGCATGTGATATATCACCCAGCCCTGCTATAAACATCAATTAACTGATGCAGAGATCTAGAAAATGTATCTTAAGAACAGCCCCCTAGATCATAATCAAATGGCATTAAAAGAACATCACTTAGTTTGAGTCTTCCTTTTGAGGCTAATTCCTCTATTTCTCACAAAGTCTCGTATGTTCTGTGCACTGCGTCTTGCCAATGCATCTTCTGCTGTCTTACATTGCTGGCATTCTGTCATTGTGGCAAGTTTTCCCTTTATGATATGGGTCTTAAAATGCTTCATTACCGCAGCAATTTCTGCTTTAGACCAGGACACTTTATGGCCTTTCCGCTGGTTTTCATTTTCTGCCTCAATCTCATTTTCTGTACAGAAGAATACATACTTTAGTGTGTTCGGACTCTAAAAGAGCTTATGTACTTACATGGGTGTGGTATTGTTACTTAAAACTCTGGTACCTTCGGGAACTTCAGTGGTGCTCTTGAAGGGCATCTCCTGAACACCTGCAAGACATTGGTTCTATAAATGATCAGGAAACTCAGAAGCAAAGCAAATAAAGATAAACATTTAAAACTATACATACAAATATATTTTAAAGGAGTTACATCTGAAATCGCACTGGTACTGCATTTATATTTGAACATACATCCCAAACGTTCCATGTGCTATGAATGTGGGTAGTTTAAATGAAATTGGGCAGTCCTGTATCCGCCATGTTATTACAGTCAACAAGATGTCTACCGACACCAGTTGTGCTGGTTTTCTTCTATTTATAAATTCCCTTGCACTGCCCCATGGGTAGTAAAGTGTCCATCCTGTGTAGGTCTGAGGATTTCTCACCTACTGTTTTTTGAATGCTATAAATTTGGACTTACTACTCGGCTTGCCTACTCTTTTTCACATAAATAAAATATGAGCAAAGTGTGCAGTGTTGGATGAAGCTTTGGAGTTAACTTGATAAGCATCATCCTATTTGTATTCCCAGAATTACAATACAAGTGCATAACTCTAATTTTAGTACTATTCTTTTGGAAATGCAGGACAACATTTCTGTCTGTGATTATATTTTAAAAGTTTCTTGTTGACACATACCAGCATTACTGGAGTCTCCTGCAGCTCCAGCAGGAGCCTCTTCATCATCTGATTTACTTTCCTCAGGATCACTGACATCAGAATCCGTGATATTGATCTCATCTTCAAGTAAAAAGGAAATTTAGAACAGGAAAAATATTTACATCTGCATTAAGAAGTTGAATAACAAGCAATCATTTTAGGAAACATGGTAAATAATACATATATAAGTGTACACAAGACATAATTCAGACATGAGTTTCATTAAACCTCCCTGCGAGTGTAAAAGCCTCACTGTTCTGCCTACACTAGGATGGACATACCTTCAATCTCAATGTCATCAAGCGATTTGCCTTGAAGAGTAGGCAGGCAGCCCTTCTCCATGGCTAGCAGCAGCTTTGATATTTTTGCCAGCTGAGTGGTGGCTTCTGGCAGCCTGTAATAGTCACGGTGGACACGGATATCATGCCCTAAGAAATCAGCGACTTGATCCAGCTCATTGTTTTTAAGGTTGAGGATTTGGGAAAGAGTTGCCACGTGTTTGCGCAGATGAGTAGATCGGAGAAATTCTGGATTCTGAGCTCCGCATTCACTTGCGTAGACTCTCAGTGAGTCCTGTCCTCTGTAGTGACTTTGGCAGCAGGGTCGGGCGAACAGGAATGCATTGGTGTCCAGCACCCCACATTCACTTCTTCTGCTGACCAACAGCAACAGGGCATTAACCATATCAGGCGAGAGAAGAACAGCCACCTTCCTTCCCCTTTTCCCCCTGATCTCAACTCGACTGAAGTGGCTGCAGAGCTTCTTCTCAAACTTGCTCAGGCCCATGGCAACATCATCATGCAGAGACGTGCCATCCCTTTCATTGAAGCATTTCAGCAGCATTTTAGAGACTTCACCTGCACGTCTACGGTTGAAAACAATAATTCTGGCAAGTGTTGCTTTGGCCAGTTCTGCATAGCTTTGAGAAGATGCTGTCTCTTGTAGTTTCTGAAAAGCTACATACGCACTCTTCTCCAGGAACTGATGAAGGCACTGCACATCCTGAGTGAATGGCAGTGTTGGTGGCTTGTTGAATTTGGCCTCATTCAGTGTCACCAAAGCCGTGTGCGATATCATCTCAGACCACTTTGAGAAGTAGAGCTTTTTGAAGGTCTCTGTCGATGTGATCATTTCCTTGTCTTCCGACATCAGTGCTCGACAGTGAATGATTTCACAGATCTTATTCAAAGAATGCCCCAGTTTTAGAGCAAGGCTTGGGCTTTGGTAGCAGTGGCTCTCTTCATCATAGCCAGACACCATCTGAACTGCTCGAATGAGTTTATGAAAATTGGCAGGTTTCACAGCTTCTTCAAGACTGTACACAGAAAAATCTTTTCGCAAAGTCAACAACAATCTTCCAACTTCACGGAGTTTTTGCCGAATATACTCAAATTTGGTAGGGTCATGTCCATGTTTGTTAAAGAAAGACTGAGCAAGCTGAAGAATACTCAGGTCATTTTTGACAACAGCAGAAATGTCATCCTGCTTCATTGCACCTAAGAGTTTCCAAACTCCGGGTGATATCCGCTGACTGAAAGAAGACTCTGCCATAGACGCCAGACCCAGGACTCTGCTCCTCCCTTGGTTTTCACCGTCAGTCGCTGGTTTTGAGGGACATCTTCTCAAATGACGCCACAGATCTCTTCGTACAAACATGCCTTTGCAATACATGCAATGCGCAAAATGCTTTGAATCACACTGTGTCTTTGGTGCCCGCTTTATTTTGAGAGCCCCCTCTCCACACTGCAAAACATCAGTGTTATGCTGATAGTTACCTTTGTTCCTGAGCTTTTGGAGCATTGCTCTGCGTTCTTTTGAGTGCGCTGGGAATGACAAAGCCTGCACAACTTCCACTTCAGCTGTGTGAGTTTTCAAATGGCGAGCTAACTTTGACTGAGGTTTCCCACAGATGTAACAGTAGTTCTTATTGTTAGCAGAACAGGAGATTTTTGCTGACTGCACACACTGATCTTCTCTAGTCAAGCTTTCCCTCTCTTCCTCTCTCAACCTTTTTGCATTTTCAACCTCCTCACTACTGTCCTTTTTACTGTGTTGGGGTGATATAAGCACATCTGTTGACCTGTGTACCTCAGAGTCCTGCTTTCCAGGAAGATGATGTTCACTAGAGCTGTTAGAATCACTGTCTGTCTCAAAATCAGTCAACTGCTTCTCATCACAAAGTAAATCAGACTCTTTAAACACAGATGCTGCTTCCCTGGCCTTTAAAAACCCTTTTCCTTCAGATACATTTAGGGCAGGTTCGTCTGATCTCAGAGGTTCACTAAAGTTAGAGGATGGTGCTTCCTGTAAATCTGAGAGGAGTTTAGCTTGATGGCAACCTGCCGGTCTCGTGGTCAACTCATTTGAACTGTCTGACTGATTGTCTGACTCAGACTGGGGAATGTACTCCTCATCTGACAGCTCGTCTTCCTCTGAACTTACTTCCTATTGTTAAGATATCTGTGATTAATTTACAGCACTGGTCATTATCAAAAATAAGAAAATAAACTATAGAACTGAATATTCTCTTACACAAGGTGACTCTTTCCATTTATGATGCCTTGAATAGCAGAACTTGTGCCAATAACTGGAGCATACTGTAAAACAAATGTCAGGACATGTTCAACTAACAAATACTACACCTAAACGTAGAATCATGTAAAAAAATAAATAAATTACACAATATGAAGCATTTTAAACAATATTACACAACTATTATTTTCAATGGCTTCACATATCTGGCCATAAATAATGTTCTGACATCTACTGATGTACTAATTAAACAGATATTCAATGACTGAATTCATAACATAAATGAGTGATACTAAAACTAAAGGTTTATACTATATGGCATGCTGCATGAAGAATATGATGTTATACTAACGTTTACATCGCAGGCCAATCCACTTCAGTGCCGCAACAGGTCCCACACATTCAACACATTTGTCCATGCTCGATAAGGCTGAAGTGACCACAACATGTTTGCAGACCTGCGTAGAAAAAAAGTTACAGCAAAAAATATATGTAATAAAAACATACATGTAAAACGACATTATGAGCTGCATTAATGGGGAACACTGCAAATAGTTTTAGTCAATACATATAGATACCTCCAGAGCTCTTTCAGTAGCACCCAAGTGTTCCTCGTCAGTTAAAACATGCTCTTCGACAAGCAACATCTGAAAACAATGAAAAAAAGCAAAGCCCATGTAGAAATGATTACTAACATAATTGTTTTGAATTTACTGAATATACAATGCTCATGTTATTACCTTCTCAGCACAGTCCGGGTCATTCAATGATGACTGCTCCTTCACTGGAGTCACCTGAAAGTAAGGAATTAGAAATAAAATCAATAAAAATTTCACTACAGACAAAGGATTAACAGATTGTCTAAATAAATAATGAATTACCTTTTCCACTCCTTCAGAAGCTTCACAGATACTGGAGTCCATTACAATTGATGGATTACCGACATCCATCAGCTGAAAACATGAAATCAAATAAATAAGATCACTATATAATACTCTAATAATAATAGTAGTAGTAAAAAATAGTGATGTTATGAATGATGACGAGGCTGACAATGCCAAATTCAGATATGATACTGTTTTAGCACCATTCAGTACTATTCACAGTACAATTCATAAAAAAACTATTTATGTCTTACAGTAGCGACATATCATATTCTCAACCTGATAGAAAAACCTCAGCATGTTGTTAGTCTGGTATATGATAAACCTTTCTTTTTTCAGACAAATTGTACTTAGTTCAAGTACTTCTTTGCAGGTGGGAAACACTGTCTGTGTTAGTTGTACAGCATGTCTCTAACACACACTAACGTAGCAAATGATGTTAGCATTTGTTTTTAAGAGACATGCTAATCTGTTCTTTAAGGACTAACATAAATATTACATGATCATTTTAGAATACCTTTATAGCTGCTGTGTCTTTTTCAAGTGTCTTTAGGTTCTTCAGGCACTGGTCCTTCTGAGTTATGTTCTGAAAAGAAAACAAGATGAGAATCAATCTAATCTTGGAAAACATCATTTAAATGAGATAAAGCAAAGTAAAAATGATTATTATAAAATTAAACAAGTTTTACTTTACTTGAGAAGTATTACTGTCAATTAAAAAGTAATTAAGTGTTAAGTGTGGCCACAGTAAGCTGTAAATTATGATTATTAAGCTTGATAATCCATATGTATGCAGCCCAAAGCCCTAGGAATAACTAGAACCTTATTGACAATACCTGTCAAACTAACACATTGAGATTCTTTCATCACAACTTTTTACAACAGTCCTCATAACAGGTGTGAATATACACACAGCCTGTCCTCATAAACCACTGTCCCTATAACAATGGTGTAAATATACACACAATCTAGCATCAGGAACATGTTCTCATGAT
>CAIGQW010053631.1:8277277-8289246 GCA_903798125.1 Danio choprae
GTGTAAAAACACACACACACAACCTGTCCTTATTAAACAGGTGTAAAAACACACACAATCTAGCATCAGGAGCATGTACTTATGATGATCCTCATAAACCAAGGTCCTTATAACACAGGTGTGAATATACATACAATCTATCATACTGGAATGAACGCACATGTAAAGCAAAAAGGTCACTAACCTTATCATTTATAACAAATGAACTTTAATAATTTTAATCTTGAATCTAAAATCTAATAGTAAGAATGAACTCTGCATTGGTTTTCATACCGTGTTTCGCCATGGGCACTCAGCATCTCCGTAATCATAGGTGATCTCTTCACCAGGACTGATTGCCCTTAATGCAAATAAGCATAAGTGAGGTTTTCCATCAACACAGATCGTCTTCATCTTGCTATTTGGGTTGATATGGTCATCATTTACAAATCGCCCAAGAGAGCCGTCATCCCGGGCCGCATCAACACTAAACAAATGACAGACAAAATCAGCACTGAAAACTTAAGGCCAACAGAGATCACGGTGTGATTAACAATCATTTAACAGTCCTCACCAAGGACAGAGAATATATAACCAATAATTATAGCAAAGTATGCACTCTCTGCTATGGAGTAAATAATCAATGACATGGCCACTGCCACATTCTGAATCATCTGACTTCAACAAATATCTACATCAAACAGTTGTACATACCAGAGGAGTTTTCCATTGTAGCGAAAATCGAACATGAAAACCTTCAGTGCATCATGGTAAATTCTTTGCCTCTGCTCACATTGTTCTTTGCTTATAAGTTCGCCTCTGTATTCGAGCAGGAAATCCCCTTTATCAAACTCAATACAGCTGAACACACCTCTGCCTACAGAACAAAAGAGTAAAAAATCACCACTGAGAACAACATATAATGTGATCCTGAGATAAATTTATTAACAAAAGTAACTTTAAAGAGAAGGTTCACCCTCCAAAATAATAAAAAAACAACTGTCATTTACTCACCATCACCATCAGATGTTAGTTACACAGTGACTTCAAAAGAAATGTATAGAAGAAATAAAGAAACGTACACAAAATCAAACCAGTTAACTCACCTTTAATATCATTGATGAATGTGCACTCAAGCCCAGTTCTGTCCTTCCTCAGAAGTGAAAACTGGATGGCCTCCTCCAGTGGCTTGGCCTTTCTCCTTCGCAGTTTCCTTTCAGCCATTATTTGATGTGACTGCTTAAAAAATAAAAATTAGGATTATTATAATAACTTTAGGATTCCATTTGGTAAGCATATTTTTAATAGTAAGCATATTTTTGTAGTATTAAAGCAAGACAATTATTTAACTGGGACAGTATATGTTGCAAAAGTTGAATATGACATCCATATAGCATATACTGTAACAATTGCCTTTTCATCTTTGTAAAGCGGATATGACAATCTGTATTATAAAAAACACTTATTATATGCATTATATATTTAGATGTATTTAGATCGCATGTCTTTGTTTAATAATCTCATTAAACTATCTACATCTAGTACTATTTATTAGCACTGAAATATCAATATACTGTACTGGCTGAAGCACCTCCTCTTTACAGACTGTAGTCATGACAACCCATTATTATGATCCTTAGACTGTTAAATTATATAGCAAATGAAAAAAAGTTAAAAACAAATACGAATCCACGATACTTGTCCGACGTTTCTGTTGTCATACTATAAATATAAGCACGCTAACGCTGTTAGCATCATGAGCTAGCTGCTTTCTGACCGTAAAATGACTCATAAACGCCTACAAGGCACAAACAAGCTAAACTATTTAAAAGCAGAATAACTTACCTTTCTTATAATAGCTGCGTCGATCAGGTCCAGTGAGAGACGTCTTCTTTCCAAGTGCAGATTCAGGAATTAACCTCACTCTCATTACACATCTGATTAGGTCACGTGCAAACAGTCATAAAAATATTACTAAATAAAAGTAATAATTATTATTTAAATAATGCATGGATTGCGTTTTATAACATATATTTTATAAGCCTAGACATTAACTATAAGGTTATATTTACACTAAAAACATTTTTTCTCTATATTAAACTGACTGACAGTTAAGTTACTTTAATACATAATTACATAGTATTTATGGAATATATATTATTAAAGGATCACTTTGTTTTCGTATATTTACATACAGTTGATAAAAGTATCGAAAATAATGTTTAAATAAGTAATAAACTCACTCAGTAGCGCCGGACTTAAGCCCCGCCCATCGCCGCCATTTTGTTTTCGGGATTTCCCGCCCAGAAATGCCAAACTAGCCAATCAGAGGCCGACATTTTTACACAAGTGTAAAAAATGCAAATGTTTGATGACGCAGGTGTAGAACCAGGTCCGGGCTACAGGGGCGCAGTCATGAGCTCAGAGGATACACTGTGTAATGTATCATTTCAGGTTTTTGTGGTATATAAAGACTTGGCGCCAAACTTTGAGAAAGTGCTTCTGGGACTTAGATAAATGCATCCACAGTGCAGGATTTATAAGGACATGTCCCTTGTCTTTATAAACCCAAATGTCCCTGTATTGCTGGTGCGTATTCAGGTCAAAAGTCCTTGTAAACCACAAAAACCAACACACACACACACACACACACACACACACACACACATTCTTTTTCGGTGTCTATTAACTCATTTTATAGCATGCATTTCTTGTTCTGGTGAACTCCTTCTTCCACTGATATTGTCACAAAGTATGTTTACATGTATTATTACAATCAAGCAACAGTTGTTAATCTACATTTAACACTGAATTTAAATACTTGAGGATTGCAATTGAATATTTGGAGGATTAAACATGCAACTCTTATGCCAGTTGAAGTCTGCTTAACATAATAATCAGGGGGTAATGATGATTTTTAAATGAAAATGAAAACTTTAAGTTTGAGCCTGTAATTTATACAACAAAAGCCATAAAACTCTTTTTTTTATGATACTGAAACCAATCAAAGCAAGTTTGCCAAATTATGACATAATTTCCATGCATATTTAATGGTCAGTCTTCAGGCACTACATAGTGCATTGTGATCATGTAAACATTTAGTCTGGCTTAACAGTTAGTTTGACTTTGCACAAACCAGACCTCTATCATTTCAGGCAGACATTATTTTAAATGTTACCATATAATACTTGGGTTGGACAAAATAATATTAATGAACCTAATGTGCCATCCAATCATAACATGTAAAAAAGTGTAATGGAGTATGAGCCACAACTTTTTGGTCTCTGTTGCATCGCCATTATGAAAACGGACACTAGAGTATTTAATAAACCCTATTAATCTTGTTGAGAGAGCGAGTTTGTTGGTGCACTCTCTCTTTCCCAGCTCTCCCAATCAATCAGCCCAGCTCTGCTAATGTATTCATGTGAAACGCACAGCACAACTTGTTTGACAGAGCTCCAAGAAAAGAAGAATTTATGAAGTCTTTCCTTCCACCAGAGCCAATCCAAAGAAGCCCTTAGCCACTCTTGCGATCAATACCTGAGCTGGTAAATATATGATCTATAATTATATAGGGAAAACATTAGCCGTATATCTGTTGTCAAGACACTGCTTGAGTGGAATTCACTGAATATGACTCATGCTGTTTGATTTGCAAAGTCGAATCTGGCCCTGTGGTATTGATAAAGGAAGCGGTCCAGAATCTGTCGAACAGGTCACATGGAGGTGCTGGTGACACTCCTGTCTCAGTCATGATGTCATAGCTTTCACAGAAGCACAGAAGCGGTCTTATGAGTTCACACTTTGAGGAGAAATTCTGTACTACACCGCTGACTGATGTACAAGCAGAGAGCAGGTGATTTTCCCTCTTTTTCATTCAGACTCTTTCCTTTTATTAGCAAAAGTGATCTGTTCGCACCTTGGTGTTTGAGAATCGTATCAGGATATTATGTTGTACAAGGAATAGTTTGAATTTTAGGAATAGGAATAGTCTGGGAATCAACAAAACTTGTGGCGTAATTTTGATTGCCACAAAAATTGTTCTGGTTTTCTTTCAAATCTGGGTTACATTGAAGCACTTGCTGTGAATGTGAATAGGCCCAGTGTGTAAAATCAAAAATACTTAGCCGCAACACTTTCATTTATTTTATATATACAAAATAAATGATATAATTTAAGTTGTACAGATCAAATAATATACACATTTAACATAAGAATAACTGTAATTTATAAAGGGATAAACCTCACATTTCTCACAAGCCTCACAAATCCTCCAAACATTAATCCCAATCGCTTCAATTATTAATGTCTAATGCCTTTTTTTAGGAAATAATCCAAGAGAGTGTTTCAAATCAGTTTTTTTTTCAACACGAGCTTAACTTGTACACTACTAAAACAATATTCCTTTACAGATTAAAAAATGTATTAGATCTTAGTCATGTATCTAGTAAATCATCTTTTAAAAGGACCTTTTTGGTGATCATAAAAAAGTTGATTTTTCAAGCCTGGCATTGGTGTGATCCCTTTGTAGTTTAACCTTTACAGTTCAGTCGTTCCATTCAGATCACATTCACCAAGGCAGCCCTTTTTTCACGCTACGGAGAAAGGGGAGCAAATGCAGGGGGAGACAGAGCCATGTCCGGGCAGGGGCAAAGAGAGAGGGATGGAGACTTCTCTTGGTTGGGGGGAGGAGGAATAAAACGTGCAACACTCTGCTTCAAAGAAACATTTCCATAATTGCCCTGTAACTTGGCCATAATGGCTGAGGAGGCTGAGAAAGGCACAATCTTTCAGATGGCTGAACGGCAAAGGCTCCCACCACCTTTCTGTCTTTTTCTCTTCCTTTCTTTCTCCGTCCTCTTCCTTTTACACCCATAACCCTCTGCCCCACTTGTTGTCTTTCAGATGGAGTGAAAGAATTCCTCTCTCTAACCTCTGTCAACAAAGGGCATGAAATTAGCGCTCTCCACAGCCCCGCCTCCTGTCCTACAGAGTGTCACTCTCTCGTTCTTTTGTCCCCAAACCTGCCAGAAAAAGAAGCCGCCGACAAACCTTCACTGCTACACATTTGCTTGCTGTTTTCTTTCCTTATAGCATTTCATACATCCGACATGCTGTCACTGTTTAGTTTAGACTGTGAACGCTAAACATCGAGACCCTCAAGATCTCTGTGAGGTATGAACTATTCAATGGTTCTGAAGATGTTTTTTATCATATCATAAAACTAATCCTGGCTTTAGCAGAACAGACACTAGCGGCTGGTGTTTTTGTGTCTATGTGTGTGTGTGCAAAACACGATTTGGGGGCGTAAATGTGGTTATCTCTTCTCTGAGGCTGCAGAAGTGTTGAGATGCCCTGTAACCTCATGCACAGTGACAGTGTGGAACATGTGTCCTTTACGCTTTCACTGTTTTCCTCTATAGCCTTACAGGTCATCTAAACATGTCAGCCATGTCTGAGGAAAGGAAGGAAAAAAAAAACCTCTACACACTCGTTTCAGAGAAAGCCAGTGCTCTGAGCTGTGTATATATATATGTGTGTGTTTGTCAAGCTAACAATCAGCAGTGCCTCATAAAAGGATTAGTGACCTCCACAAAGAGAACAGGGCTCTTCAAAGCTTCTGCAGGGCTACAATAGCGCTGACATTTGTCCTGCTCAGTGCAGGGATGGGGTGTGGTGGGACATCGTCGCCACAGAGCACAGTGACAGAGAGGGGTGGACAGGGGCACGGCACAGGGCTGGTCCTCTCTTTCACAGGCTGACTCTGGCCCCTTCGGCAGCCCACTCTGGTCTTCATGTCCTCCTCCGGTCCTGTCCATTCATGCAGAAGGCTGCTGATGACTCCATTGGCTGGTTTTCTCTAAAAGGGTTAGCCCTGTCTGTCCTCCCTCTCGGCATCAATGGCGAGTCAGAAAGATAGATTAGATTTGCCTTTGATTCCACTGTGTTTCATCGCTTTCCCCCATCCAAATTGGTATTTAACAAAGCATTCCTCACAGTGAGCGGTACAGCTATGTAGCTCTGTCATTGATGTAGAGGGAGAATGGTACTTGGAGATATAATGGGTTAGTGGTGGCTAATAGACTGAATTGCCATTTATTTGGAGAGTGTCAATGGCGCTGAATTTCCCACAGATGCTGCAGTTCTGCGCTGCTCAAAAGGACAGGTTATATTTATGTATTTATGCACACTGATGACATTATGCCTCAGCCTACTCAACCGCCCTTAATATAAATACACAATGTATTATCTTGGTGTGCCTATGTCTGTTTGTAAAGATTTTAGTTTTTGCAGCGCCATCATATTTTGGAGAAAGCTGCAAGCTCAACTTTGTGGAAACTTAAAGTCCTACTTGTTTATAGAGAGTTTAAAATGTTTTTTATTGTAGTTGATATAAAATGTTGATTCATTCCGTCTTACTCATATTTTGTCAATTTTTATATTAAGTTAAATTAAAATTATAATTTCCTGCCATTTTACTGCTATATTGATCAGCAATTATATCAATAATAATTAATACTAATAGGCAATTTATATATATATATATATAAACAAACAAATGAATAAATTAAACTATTGGAGGGCGCCGCTTGACGTTTTTAGCTCCGTAGCAATTCACACTAACCCTCTTGTGTATCGGCGGGGGGAAAATGGGCTCCCGTTTTTAACATTGCTGGAAGCGTTGGAATAAAAAGAGGAGTCAGTGTTGATTATTGCTCATTAGCCACAAGGACATCCACTTAACTCTGAATAAATGAGTGACACGAACAGCCCCAGTCGGAATGTCCTCCGCGTAGCTCAGAGCAAAATGTTCATTAATGCTCTCCATTTGCTAAGTTGAGAAAGAAAGCAGTTGGACACGTATGGCGACATCGGTATTGGTGATTACTTTGTTTCTGGCGAGGCATTTTAATCCTTAATTTCATGCGATGATCAGAAACGCCGTGAAGCCCAGTGTCATCCTTTCAGGAGCATTTCAAATGGATTTTAATGATCAAGAGTGGCTCAGGTCCCTTAGCGCCTAATATGCACGGAATATCCTACACACCAAACAAGCATCAATATTTATGACAGACCTGAACTGGCTTGTCGCTGTAAAAGGCGCGTTATAAAAAAAAAAGTCAACATTTTTTCGAGCTGACGATAATTCGAATACAACTTTGCTGATGAAAGAATGTGCGTGGGGGAAATCAAAGTTGTTGTTTTTCATAAGGGATTGTAAAACGAGTTGAGTTGTAACGCCACCAGTTTAACCAATTAGAAACGAGTTTACATTGGTGAAATCACTAATACACGATCACCACCCCCCTGAAGTAAATGCAAAATAACATTAATTAATTAATTAAGCATATTAAATAAAATATGCAATAAACATAAAGTTAAAGTTAACACAGAATACACGTTGTAAATACAAAACTGAGTGTGATTGATAGGTTAAAGTTAAGCTAAACTGTACAACTATAAATGTGTTTATTTATGCCTATTTGTATTAAAATGCTCAAAATAAAACTGGTGTGTGACGTATGTTGGTGTCGCAATTAATTCGAATAAGTATCACTACAAATTAGATTACCATAAATAATAATACAAACATAAACATAATAATAACATAATAATAAAAATGTTTGAACAGTATGTGCTTTACTCTAGTTTATGCAATGGGTATGTAATATGCCTCTATTCATAAACTACATTAATCTAATGAAAATAGGATAAATATATGGATAGGCTACTATTGCAGCCTATTTTCCACAAGCGGGAAAAATGTGTTACAACATTCTCCGTTCTCTCAGTGCGCATCATCAAAGGAAAGGGCTTGATTTAGTGACTACATATTAATGTATAATTTCATAACAGCCTGTTATCATAGCGATTGTATGCCGTTTTGTATCAATGCACCTTCGGTCTGTAGAAGTTGAAAACGCAAGCCTGTTTGCCACTGGCCTCGCGCTCTCCCTCTTGACCTGCACGGCGCTCATAAGAGGGTCAGCTCTGATTGGAGAATGTTGGTCACTCGCGCGCTGTGCCTCTTCCTGCGCTCTAGCTGGTGGCGCTCTTCAGACTGAGAGCCAGAACGATGATTACATCAATCAGTGTCACAAACGTCACGCAGCGTTTTATGAATATTCATAGCCAGCTCATAGTTTGTCTGAATAAAATCTCATGGAGGTGGGCTAATTAAATAGGGTAGTAAACTAGTATAAAATCGTAAAGAAACACGAACACGAGGAATTCTGTTTTATTAGCTCCGGACAGAGCTGCATTTTCTCGCCTTTATAGGCTGCAATGGTTTGTAGTTCTATAAGAGAGGCAAAGGCATAATTAATGACAATACGCTGCGTACAGACGTTCATATAATTTGACCGTGCTGGGGGAATTTGTGCTCGGTTAAGCATCGGTATAGTGACTAAACTTTTTTTTTAATTATTATTATTATTATTATATTTTATGTAGCATGTTTTTGGTGTGTGGTGTGTAAAATGGTACATTTTATTTAACCGAAGGTAGTTTTCCTTTTGAATGTTGCGAAAATAGTCTGTTTTTATTGTTTGACTTTTCCTTAGAGCCTAGGAACTTATATTTGGCATTTGCCCTACTGATTATTTTTTCATTATTTATTTATTTATTTATTTAGCTTTGCGGAATATGGTCTACATGATGTAATGTTGTCTGAACAGTGTCATAATATTCATCCAGACTATCTTCTCATTTGGGAAATCGCTTGATTTGCATTGCTTAACATTCTTGTAAGCTCCCAGCAAACCTCACAAAAAAAGAACGATCACGAAAATACCCGTGGTTTATCTTCTAAAATAAATAATATAAATAAAAGATTATGATCAAAATTGCCCAGTTCATGTCAAGGCCGCTCAGAGTGGACTGTAGAGGGAGCTCCAACCCTAAATTTCTCCAAACTTTAGAAACCCTGAAACAAAGCTGCTGCCATGCAAATCAACTTCAAGAGGGAAAACACACATAAATAAATAATTTCGCAGTATCGAAGGCATATGGCAAGCAGCACAACATCAATGTCTTATTAGAATTCATTACATTTTTAAAAAGCAGAATCTAAAAAAATATATAAATAGTCGAGATTATATTAAGCATCTGTACAGAGGAAACCGTTTAACTTTTTTTTGCATGGTTTTCCTCTTCAAAGAAGAAAATATTCAATTCTCATTACAGTGAAATTGAGTTGTATGCTATTTCAACCCAATATAAATGAAATAATTATTCATTTCATATTGGCTGTTCCGCCTCGATGGGGATAATCCCCATCCATTAATATCCAAATGCGCGATTCAAGAAGGAGCTAATTACAGTTAAGTCCCTGAAATAGGAAAATACTTGAAATCCTCCGTTTCAGAGCTCATAACCTCGAGTTAACGTTTCCCGTGCCTTTCAAAACACACACGGTAACCATTTCCGAACAGAAAAGCTTACAACATGGCATTTCATATCATTTGCAATATTTACAATCCACACTGTTTCCAAAGAAAAAGAAAAGAGTGACGGTAAAGTTGCAGCGGTTCATTTATTAGCCAAAATATAGACTTTCTTGTACAATTTCGGATCACAAGTATATACATTTTCTTTACGTTATATACAAAAAACATTTCAACATCAAATCCTCACAGAGCTTACAAAAGAAAATGGGACTCACAGACTACTTGGCCTGACAGCATTAACATCAGCCATTGTACACAGGACATGCTTACAATGTAAGTATACAGAAGTGAGTTATTTTTATTTTACATTCCTTACACAGGTTAAAATGTGAAGTAAACAAAAAGGGAGAAAAGCCTACGAGGACGAGAGGGCGGATAATACCATGGCAGCTTCGAGTTGGTTCTGGGGCCTATGGGGATATAAAAGGGAAGCATGAAAAAACACGGGGCCAATACAAAACTAAATCTGCAAGCAGTATAACACAATGTTTTTTTAAACCAACATTCTGATATATCGCATCGACGCATTGGAAATGTATTGGTTTGACATATGGGTTTATTATTGCACAAGCACAATATTTAAATTGTTTAAACCACGGTATATGTACCCGAGCGCGTGAGACAGCCATGCATGGACATTATGTGATCTTCAAATGTTATCTAAAAAAATTCAGTAAGATATAAACACGCTAAATTAAAGTGATGGACAGATAATGTTAGATCTCCGCTCTTACCGTCTTTGAACAGGATGGAAGGCTGTTTTTAACAACTTTTTTTCTGCTTCCAAGGCACTAGATCTTTCTGAAATAATAAAATCAGTAACAACAAGAAACAAATCAATGTAAATGCCAATTTATTAATAATATTCTTACTAGTATTATTTTAAAAAGCAGTCTTTTAAAAAATATATTACAGCCAGTGGTTGAGAAAAGTTTGCGGCCTAGAAATATCCAAATTCGCACACTCTTACACACCTTTTAAAAAGGCAACTAAAAACCTGTTCCCACACATTCAAATGAACAGACATTTGAGTATTCGAAAAGAGAAAAAGAACGAAAACCAATATATAGGTATATATCAGATAAGTACTCTCCACTAGACATTTTCATTTCAAGTATATATATTTTTCACTTGAAGGTTTCACAGTAGTGAAAATGGATGCAGGCAGGAATAAGGATGGTGCGTCTCCAGTCTGCCAGTACAGTCTTAATGATGTTAATAAAAAGCAATAATTGCACATTTCTGCAATTCTCAGTGTGGGTGACATGTACCTGTGACTGTGGACTCGGAGTTTTGACTCCTGTCCTCTGCTTGTCTGCTGTACAGGGCAAGGCCATTCGCCGAAGCCTGGTTACTGAGTCCTAAGTAGTGGTTAGAGTTCAGCAAAGCGAGCTGGTGTGCGGTGAAACCCCGATTTGTCCAGCTCTGGATTTTCCCTACGGGACACGAAAGGAGTCTATGAGGAGTGATGATGGTCTGAGTGGCCGACGCAGCGGAAGTCCCGTTCATCAGAGGAGATTTTCGTGGATTGTCTGGAGTTGTGGCAGTCTCTGCCAAAGACCAGATCTTAGGTTTTGGAGCCGGAGGTGGGTTGTTTTCTGAGGGCGGAGAGTTTATAATGGCCTGGTTAATTTTGACCGGCTCGCCGTTGGCCTGTTCTAAGCTGTTGTGGTGGAGGTGATGGTGATGACTGTGATGGTGAAAGTGCTCTGCGCGGTCGCCGTGAATTTCTTTACCGTCTTTCACCATCGCTTTGAACAACCTTTGCTCCGGCCCTTGTAAATCCTCATAGCCGTCTGAAATTTCAGAGTCGCTCCTGCCATCCAGTTTCAAATCAGAATGCAGTTCGTCCTGCTCGTCTAAATCGTCCTTATTCTCAATATTCTCCGTGTCGATATTCTCCAAATCGATTTCCTCCTCGTCCTCGCGTTTGTCTCCGTCATCTCCCTCGTGATCGCTGTTGTAAACATTTCCTTCTTCGTCCGTCCGACTCCGTGGGGTCCAGGTCATCTTGTTCTCCTTCTTTAGCCTCCTCCTGGCGTTGGCGAACCAGGTGGACACTTGAGTGAGGGTCATTTTAGTGATGATGGCCAGCATGATCTTCTCGCCTTTGGTGGGATATGGGTTTTTCCGGTGCTCGCTTAGCCAGGCCTTGAGCGTGCTTGTGCTCTCCCTGGTGGCATTTTTGGGTCTGGACGGGTCTCCGAACTGGTACTGACCATATGGGTAAAAAGCAGGATGATGGTGAGCAAATCCAGGATGCTGGACGCCCGGGCTGTCCTTCAATTCGTACTGTGCCCCCTTAAAAACACAGAACATGGATTAAACATTAGTGCCATATACTATCGTTATAATCGGCCTGGCCTGGATGTATTGTTGAAGAATATGTTAATTCTGTAAATGATTATGAGTGTATGAGAGCAATTACAAAAGAAAAAGAAAAAAATGATTATAGATTTTTTTCCCAAACATTTGGCTTATCAACGGTAATAGATTATTTAATAACTTGTTCTTAATGCATTTATATAAATTATTTCACAC
>CAIGQW010053631.1:8304517-8318949 GCA_903798125.1 Danio choprae
TTGTTTAGAATATAATATTGTAAATTTTTAAAAACATATAAATATAAATCCCTTAAATGATATGATATAATATTGATATTGTAATGTCAGGTTAACATCCTATTCATAAAATCCAGGTTCATTTCTGAACCTTCATAAAGAGATGTCAACCTTTGTTGGAGCAGTGTTCATTATCAGATTACACCTGACTCATGGCCATCATCATTTTTTAAACCCAAAAAAACAAAAACAAATAGACATTATTAATGAATCCGAAAGCTCAATTAGCTGCTAATGTGGGTTAAAAGTAGAAAGAATGGACAGCCGTCAGGAACAGCACCTCCAGTGATGAAGGGATCCGTCTTCTTTTGACCAGTCCGTGGACTTGGATAATAACAGTTGTCCCACACACCTGCGTTTCTATTGCCCCGACCTGCTTCTCAAATGAGCTCAATTAATGACAATAACCCAGCAGGTGCCAGAACACAGACATTAACGGATAGGCCACTATCAGCAGCCGGGAGAGCTTGTCTGTGCAGTAAATATGTAATGATCACAGGTGTAAGAGAAGGGGATGGGGACGTGGGGAGACCACAGGAGCAATCTATTTGTGTTTGGCTGAGCTCGATTCAGTTAAGCAAGCTCGACAAACTGAAATGGATGGACTAGAATCTCATTCATCCAGCCTGAAGTAAGTGGCCAAAAAACTCACTAGATCTCTTTATTAGAGAGGGGGCGGGGGATTGGATAATGGAGTTGAATGGACTGCGGTGTTTTGTTTGTGTTTCAATTTACTTCACAGCGCACCGACGGTGTAGCGTAATTTGCTTAGCGGTGATGCTATATTCATTGGAGTAAGCCGCAGTTTGGATTTAAAGTGTGCGTGAACCAGGACTGGTCGGCGTCTTTGGGAATGCTGGTGATCTCTATGCGCTTTAAACTTGAACCTGCTTCTCCACTGGGCTCCTCTTCGCTGGCTCTCTGTGCCCGCATTAGCATAAAGGCATTAAAATGAGAATTGGAATTAATTTGGACTTTCCTCTCCATAGGAATTAATGAAAGTTTGCTCTTCCATTCTGCATAGACAGCCCTCACTCACAGTCCATAAATATTAATATTAATACCACAAACGCATTTAAGGAGCAGCGCTTCAGTGAAGCCGTATACAGAATATTATGAGAGATCATGATACATTTCTCGTGGGGAGCACACTTGAATGAGTGTGCTGCCTTGCCGTTGTGATCTGTAAAAATCCAATCTCCACACAGCACTGAGAGAGAGAGAGCGAGGAAATGAGAGGGTGTGAAAGGAAGATGTCTGAAGCCCATCTGAGAGTTGAGCCTGAGCTGGTTCCTACTCTGGATTTGTTCTATTCAGTTCACTCTAGTGTAACTCCATTATCCAGGCAGCAGATATTCAGATAGATGAGAGACTGTTATCAGGATCACACAGTCATTTTCATGGGGCCATTGAGTGCTGCAACACCTTCCACTGGCTATTTCACTTCTAGTGTTCAAACACATAACAGAAAATTGGATGATAGAAATAATAGAAATTAGATGTCTGTCTCTCTGTCTGTCTTTCTATTTATAGGTTTTTTTTGTAAAATTCATTCATTTTCCTTTGGCTTAGTCCCTTATTTATCAGGGGTTGCCACAGCGGAATAAACCGCCAACTATTACAGCATATGTTTTACACAGCGGATGCCTTTCCAGGCGCAACCCAGTACTGGGAAATGCCCATACACTATCACATTCACACATACAGTACGGCCAATTTAGTTTATCCAATTCACTTATACCGCATGTCTTTGAACTGTGGGGGAAACCGGAGCACCTGGTGGAAACCCACGCGAACATGGGGAGAACATGCAAACTCCACACAGAAATGCCACCTTGCCCAACCGGGACTCAAACAAGTGACCTTCATGCTGTGAGGCGACAGTGCTAACCATAGAGCCACCATGCCGCCCTAGTTTTTTTCTGTGTAAAATGTCATTTAATTGGGCAATGCAGTGGCACAGTGGGTAGCACAATCGCCTCACAGCAAGAAGGTCGCTGGTTCGAGGCTCGGCTGGGTCAGTTGGCATTTCTGTGTGGAGCTTGTATATTCTCCCCGTGTACGCGTGGGTTTCCTCCGGGTGCTCCAGTTTCTCCCACAAGTCCAAAGACATGCGGTACAGGTGAATTGGGTAAGCTAAATTGTCCATATAGTGTATATGTGTGAATGAGTGTGTGTGGATGTTTCCCAGTGATGGGTTGCAGCTGGAAGGGCATCCGCTGCGTAAAACATATGCTGGATAAGTTGGCGGTTTATTTTGCTGTGGCGACCCCAGATTAATAGGGACTAAGCCGAAAAAAAAAGGAATGAATGTCATTTAATTTATAATTTAATGCAATAAATAATTGAAGAAAAATCCAAACAAAAACTTATGGCAATAGTACACAAAATGTTTACTACTCACAAAAGGAACATTGACAAAATGTTCTCTTAATAACCTCCTGAATACCGGTTATTGTTACTATTATAGATATTGTTATGGGTAGTTGTTGCAGTTTTGTTTAGGTATTAGGTAGGGTTAAAGGATCTAAAGCATGAGTATGCAGAATGAACATTAATAGTAGTTCAGAAGTATTAAGGATGAACTGATATTCTATTAATAGTAAGGCAATAGGTTGGGCCACATAGAATCTGTGCAAACAGAAATTTGCAGATTTCCGCAGATTTTTAACCCATCATTTTGTCTATTTATTTACATGTGTAAATGTGTGTAAATATATAATTATTCAGTTTTATATTAATTTCAGTGATTTATTGACTAATATGCAAATGTTTGTATGCTTTATTTACAATACAGTTTGTAAAGTAATAATTTCTCTCTTTTAGTCGATATATTATGTCAGAGACTTGCTTTGTTTGCCAAACAAATGGATCTAATTGGATTTGCATTCTAAACCTTAAATAAAAGTTAACAGTTATTGTTTTTTATTTCTTGATTTAAGTTACTATGTCTAAATATATAAATTACTATACCAAAATCATTCCACATAAATTTTCAGATGATTTACAAAATTCTGCACAGAAATAGCAATTAATCTTTGCAGATTCTTACCCTTTAAATAAGCAACTAATTACTATCATCAAATTATAATCTGTTTGGTAATGGCAGTAAGGTCAACATCACCGTGTCTATATATTATGGTTTAGTATGCAGAATCTCAAGAAAGTAGAAAGTAAACCTGGGAGGATGTTGAGAGAGTGTTACTCAAGTTGTCTTAAAGTTTAACCTCCTGCGGTTTGAAGTCAACTTTGTGTTTTCATTGGAAGTCGGTTAATAGCTATCATCCTGTTGTACTCACACCTGCACTGGACATATTTGCTTACAGGGAGAACAATTCCTTTGTGGCTGTCATAGTATATATAGAGAAATGGACCTCTTTCAACCTTTCCCACACTTACATTAGAGTGCTGTTCATTGTAGACACTAACCAGTAAAAACTGCACTTGGACTAAGCAAAACACTTTGCAACTGGATCTTAGACTTCCTGACTAACAGGCCTCAGGCAGTAAAGATCCATGACTGAACCCTCCAAACTGTCCACCTGAGCACTGTATTTACTGTCATCAGTGATGAGGTCTGTGTTGAATCTGTCTAAGTATGAAAACTAATTTTAAAGTATACGTTTTGCACAGATGAATGCAGATCTTTTAAAGTATACTCCACTCGATAGCATGCACAGAAAGATTTACCATTGTTCAGTCAGCTTGTGCTTTATTTCTTTCCAAATGTTATGAGCAACAAAAATGTTTTTGTACTCGTGTAAATATCTATTTATTGTTTTTGTATGTGTGTGTTTGTGTTTTCCGTGTGTGGATTGTTTTCTTTTGCCTACATCTGTTTTCTGACAGTAAAACATCTAATTAGTACAAAAAAAATATTGATTTGCCAGTAACGCTATATAAGTTGCCTTTAAATTATTAGAATTAATTGGTGTAATACAAGATAAATGAAATGAAGTACTGAAGAACTGAGAAGGAATCTCTGAGAAAATCTTTTATTTTAAAAAGTTCTTACACAGAGTTATTTTGTAAAACAGTAATATTGCTATGCCATTATATCAAAAAGAACACAAATGATAAGACAGTGGGTCGTGTAATCTTTTAAATTGTAATTTTAAAGTCAAGTCAAATTGAGCTTTATTGTTATTCCACTACATGTGTGGACATAAAGTGACACAAAATGCCATGTCTCGTAGGGCTACATAAATAAATATGAACCCAAGTATGAACACAACACTGGATGTAAGAGCAATTGTTTTAACCTACGCATAGCTAACTGTAGCTGCTAATTTAACTATACATATAATGTAAAAAGTTATATACAAACTAATTAACAAAAAAAACCCAAGACCGACTACCTATGCTTTATGTAATGTACAATATTGGTCAAAAACTGTGAAGAAGAGGTATTTAAGGTTAAAACGCATGCAGTGCAATATTTATGTTTTGGTGCAATCAAGTTGTTGCTGTTTTTTATTTTAGTTAAAAAAAATAACTTGGCATAACTTGGCATAACTTGGCATAAATGCTTATAAATAATGCTAAGTTAACTTTTTAGGCTAAAATGAAAAAGTTTAAAAACACTTTTTGTAACAGTTTGTTTCTGACAAACTCATGTTGATAGTGTGTATCAAACACATCTGTAAAGAAAATCTTTTTCTGTTAAAAGTAAAAAAAGGAAGTAATTTGTTTTTGGTCAACATTTAATTATTAAAATTTTAAATGTTTTGTATATTTTTTTCCTTCTTTTTTAGATGCTGCAGAGTATTTGCTTTTTTTGTTTTAGTTTTCCCCCTATCTTTTTTTAAATGTATATAATCACCTTCAACTATAGAATCACCTGTGTGCATTGTATGTGCGGTTATGAAAAAAAGTTTTACATGCAAACAGTATGCATAGTATTGACCCTGTAGCATAAAAAAATTGGTGTAGCTAAATTGTTTTTAAAAGATATGTTGGTAACTGGACGTTTGTGGGTTCTAACTCCACTTTAAAACTGCTGTCTTGTAGTATCATAAAAAGTACATCACATTTAAGTTCTCCTCTTGCTTGGCGAGCTACAACAATACACTGGCTTTGACTCTGAATACATGTGACTGTTTTCAGAAAAGTATTTATGTACTAAATACCCCACAAAAGTTTTGGTTTCAGAAGTACATGTTTTGTACTGATCAGGCTCTTGCATCATTTTTGTTTCAGTGGTATTGCATTGAAGGGGAGAAGCCAGAGAGGGTCTGTGCACGTCAACAGCAGTTACTCGTGAACCTCTTTTAACACGCACGCTTTTGATATGTGCAGGTATACGGGTCATTCTGGCCAAGGTGAGACGTGGCGCTGTATACTTGAACTTCAAAGGCATTGTGCTGGTCCGACTCGGCGGGGCATTGCCTTCATGACTATAGTCAACATCCACACACACGCACACACAGACACCTTTAATCTGAGCTCTGCAATACCTACTCAACCCCGATTGAGTCAATACACCCTCTTTTTGTTCTGTGATAGAGGGATGTGGAAGTGAAAGTGCATGATGCAAAAGCAGCGCCGAAGAGTGGAAACACACTTGTTTAGTTAGATTAACTCTGAGATCAGGAGCTCAGCCTGAGACAGTTTAGAATCGCAAGAAGCATGTATTTGGGAGAGTTTTTTTTTTCTCTCTCCCTAGTTCTTTTAAGTTGTTTATAATGTCAAGTATATCTTATGCAAAGGCATTGGCGCTTAGAAGGAAAACTTTGCAATGCTTTGATTTTCTTTTCTCAGTGACATGCATAATGCTTTCATCTTTTGGTAGAGTAAACAAGTCATCAAAGTAAAAGGCTGAATCTCTTATAAAACATTTCTTAGGTATCTAAGCATACAAGATTTTTTTTCACTCTTTTTTTGGAGGGAATCAACAAAGAAACAACTGCAAATCCTTGCAACAACAACAACAACAACAACAACAACAAACTATTTCTAAAGTTGACTCAGCCCATCTATATCATAAAGAAATGAGATGGACATCCGGATACTGATAATAAGACAACGTTACATATGGCTCGGTTTTTGGATAAAATATTCTGGATAAAATGTGATTGAAGAACTGACTATTTTTATAGAGCCCCTATTATGCATTAAAAATGCTCATATTTTGGTTTTGGGGGTCTCCAACAACAGTCTGATATGCATACAAGGTCAAAAAACACTTTCATTGTCTTAATATAATATGCATTTATTTTTGCCTAATTATCCCAACGACTCCCATATGATTCGTCAAGCGATTTGTTTGTTCCCAAACCCCCTCCTTAGCGTGATGCTAATCTGCGCTGATTGGTCTGATGACCCAGTCTATTGTGATTGATTGGTCAACTGCGTTCAGCGTGAGACAGAGAGAAATGCCCAGCACGGCTTATCAACAAGTAGTCAGAGTGCAGAGTGTATGTGTGAGCTCAATGCAGGAGTGCATTAAAGCAATGCAGTTTAACACCAGCATATTGCTCTATTCTTAACCATGAGTAAAAACAGTGACACACATTAAGTATTAATGCACACAGTGGCAAAAACTAAACTGTTTTGAAACTTGACCGCCGCACGTGTGTAGGAACAGCTGACGGTGGCCATAGCAACGACAAACGGCAGTGGATCGTGAGCTCACGAATGCATTTCTGTAAACAAAGCGGCACGCATCGCGTTTTCAATGTGGTTTTAGACGCAATATGAGAATACAAATAGTTAGCCAGATACAGTACAAGTGGTTGTAAGTAACAAAACACAATAAAATACATAATTTGCAAGCTAGAGAAAGCAAGGAGGCAACCATTTAATCACACTTACTTACACTTGTGAAATGGAGGAAGATACTGATTGGTTCCTGTCAAGCCCTGACAAAGTCCCATACATCAATAGTCTTTTCTGATCCTTCCTTTAACAAACGGCCGACGAATCCCTCGTTGTAAGCATGTAGATTGCTGAAGCACTCGTCTGAAAAGTGACAGGAACACAACACAACGCTGGGGCTATAATGCTGAGGTATTTTTGCAAAAATAAACTTCAACCCCTGACTCTTCACAGCCTCATGTTTGGGTAGGGAAAATAACACTAACTTTCCCTCACACTTCAGAGCACAGCGTCTTCGCGACATGATTCAACCGGGATCTGCTACAGTGTTTGTGGGCGGGGCCGGGGGGTGGTTAAATTTTCCCGGGTCTGCGTGCAGAAAATGGGCGGGGCTTGAGTTCCATATCGACATCACGCCGGCACAGCTAAAGACTCGTTATCGTGGCGATTCATTCAAACCACTATGAGTCGACTCTTATAGATGAATCAATAGTTTTAAACACGGTGCAGTTTCAAATTTAAGCCTTTTAAGCTGGATATTTCACTTCACTAAGAGCTGTTAAACACTGCATGGAAGGTCATTTTCAAAAACCCATTTTAGGGGCTCTTTAAATTTGAAAACAATATTTGAAAAGTGTAATGTATTTAAATTTTTTTTATTGAACTTTCATAGGGATGGCATGTTTTTGTCTCATGCTATAGGGAACCAAACTTTTACAATGTAATACTGCAGTTTTATATTTTTTCATACTGTATTCCAGAAGTTTCTTCATATTTATGTTTACTATATGTAGTTTATTGATGTTTTCACATATTTTATAATATTAGTGAAACATATTGGTCTAGATTTGTGTCTTGGTGTTTGTAATTTATCTTGTTTCCATCTTGTTCAAGACCACTAAATTGTAGGTCAATTGACTTATTTATTTGTCAACATTATTACTGTATATATATATATATATATATATTGGAAATTTTGTGCTGGGTCAGATATTAATTGGGGTTTGTGTCAAAAATGTTATAGAAATAGAAAAAGAAAAAACTTGCTCGAGATCTTGAAAAACGCACACTTTGAAAAACAGTTGGCAGCTTAGTTACAAAAAAAGAGCAACACATACTGTATTTGTCAGATGGTATTAATTATAGTAGTTGTTTCATTTAACAGGTGACTGCTGTATAGTTTAATTTTAATAATTGATTAAAAATAAAACATTTCTTTTCAGTAAAAGTGAATCTTTAAAAACCAAGGAGTTCTTCTAGTGTGGTCTTGGTTTCTTTTAGGTGTCTTCAACTACAACAGCGGTCACATTCCATCCTCTTAGATATTCCATTAGTGTGTGCTCTTCACTTTATTTTGCAACACAGATATTGTTTTGTGAGTGTGTGAGACTTTTGATTCATTAATTGTAATATGTAAACAGCTTGAAGAATAACAAATGGCAGCAAATAGTAAAATTACTTGCACTACAAGTCAATGTGTTCATAAGTGCACAATTACATTAAGTCTTGGCATATTCATTCAAGTTACAATGGCTCTGGCTCTGTGTAGTTATTTGATAAGAATAACTATTAAAACTTTATAAAGTTTAAATGCTAGAGGCCAACTAAATCATACATTAAAATACCATCATATTCTCCTCTTCACTCTCTCTCTCTCTCTCTCTCTCTCTCTTTTTTAATTTATCGAGTTCAAAAGGTGCTGCACAACAGGAATGACCCATATGTTAATGTCTGAATTACCATGCCTTGCTGTTTCTGAGGTGTGTTGTGTGTTTGCAACCTGGACATCAATAGCAGGACGTGTTGGTCCTGGGGGTCATCCTCTATCCCTGCTACGTTTTCATTACCTGCGATGCTCTCGTCTCATTACACTCCTTCCTAACCCTGAAGGGCTCTCTCTTTCTTTCTCTCTCTCTCTCTTTCTCTCCTTCTCTCCCTCACTCACCATGCAGTGGATACGCCATAAACTCTGGTAATTGCGGCATCAAACTTGAGTTTATTATTTTCCGTGCAGGTGTGAGGATGATATGAGGCCCAGGTTGCATTTACATACAAATTGAAGGTTTTTATTAATCAGGCGGGCAGCAGGAATCACAGAGCACCACTCCATCAGCCTTTTAAATACATTTGGTGACATTTTTACCCAGCATTAGCATGATAGGGCAAGCGGAGGATAATGTCCCAATGATTGCTTTTCCATTGAAAGCACAAACGGTTTCATTTTTCCTGTCATCTCAAATAAGTGTTAAAGAGGGTTTGGAGGCTATTGTGCTATCGCGCCGTATGCTGGGGACTGGGAACCGCTGATGGCCATATTAAATAACCATTAGCGCCGGCGCTCAGATCATCGCGCACCCACCGTGCCTCCTCTTTGCTTCCTGCTCTGTGATTTTCCAAATGAAGCCAAGCTGTGCTTGGCTCTCATAAAGCACTCACACCCTGCTCCATTTTTCCTCAAACAAAATGCATTACAACGGTAATTTTGTGACTGTTAAGATAACTAGCGTTAACAAGCACTTAATTAAAATGTACAATAAATAGCCGTCTGCGGCCTTATCTGAGCAGGAGAGCTGTGTGGGGAGGGGGAGGTGGGGGGTTTCCAGCGCTCAGACCTGCTGCTGCTGCTGCTGCTGCCGCTGTAAAGCTCGTTTACAGATTAATTGCTTTTCTGTCTGGCAGAAGCTGCTTCCTCTCCCGCCAGACCCTAAATAGCCAGATTCAGGACTTTATCAATCAAGCCTCGCTCTTTCATTTCAGTGTTCTGCTGTGCTTTTTTTTACTCTGTGTAATTTTTCTTACTTTTTCTAAAAAGCCTAAACAGATCTTGTAGTGTGTGTGTGTTGTCTACTTGAATCGAATGGCTACTAAAATGCTTAAATGTTTGTCATTGGCACTGTGCTTGTGTTAATGTGTGTTTTCTAGTGTTTATGAGTCAAGTTAAAGTCTCTCTCTCTCTCTCTCTCTCTTTCTGTGTGTGTGTGTGTGCGTGTGTGTGTGCGTGTGTGTGTGCGTGTGTGTGTGTGTGTGTGTGTGTGTGTGTGTGTGTGTGTGTGTGTGTGTGTGTGTGTGTTGGCGGGTCCAATAATTTCTGCACGTATGTTTTTTATACGAATGTGTGCACACATTCATACAGTCTTGTTTATTATAGTACAAAGGTCATGTTTGTATTTAAGCATGTCTGTCAGGGGTTTAAAAACACACACACACAGGCCTTGAAATAGCTCTGAATTCAACCCCAGTCTGTATGGTTTTTAGACACACAAGCTTCAGTATAGGACCATCGAGAGAACGGGAGAGATTTTTCAGAGATTAAAGTTAACAGCAGTTGTTCTCCAGGGATCACATTACTCTACAGCCATGTGACTCAAACACTTCCACACTGGTTTTAATGACTTCGGCTCACAGAGAGCAGACTGGGAACTGCTTGTTTTTAAATGGTGGAAAAGAAAATACGTAAAAGCAAACTTCCCTCTGTGGACACGCCTCCTGGTGGTTTATGTCGCCTGTGTCCCGACTTTAACCCAGGAACAATAAATCTGCCATGAGCGTCTGTGTACGTCTGCATGTTTGAAATTGACCCCTGTACAATGTTGCAGAAGTGCATTTCTCTGCGGTAGAACTTGCATGTCTGTCCAAGTGGGTCTTAAGTGATGGAGTCTGACATATCAAAATAGTGCATCTTTTTAGTATGTTGAATTTGATTTATTATTCCTATTTTTGTACCCACTTTATATGTATAGTCTATAATTACTATGTACACTGTAAATAATTATATGACAAAAAGTCATGATAATTTATAAGTTAATCAGTTTTCAACTATTTTTTTAGTTATATAAGGTTTAACTTAATATGTTTTAGTCAGTTTGACTAATGTAAGTTGAGATGACTTGAAAATTTTATTTGATTCAACTAAACATTTTTAAGATTTTTACAGTGTAGAATTTGAGGCACTTAATGTAGGCACTTAAATCTTCCCAACCTTAAACCTACCCATAACAACTAAACGTTTTTACACTGATTACAATTTCAGTCAATATAAAGGAGAGAAGAGCAAAGTATTTTTTTGTGTGTTTTTGCTATTAAATA
Source organism: Danio choprae (assembly GCA_903798125.1). Taxonomy (NCBI): domain Eukaryota; kingdom Metazoa; phylum Chordata; class Actinopteri; order Cypriniformes; family Danionidae; genus Danio; species Danio choprae. Next base: position 8,315,459 of record CAIGQW010053631.1, read on the forward strand.
CTGTGTACTGTACTTGCTTGCTTACTTATTTATGAAACCTTTTTTTAAAGAGGAATTTAAAGTACTTTTGCTTAACCCACTTTTTTTCTATTATTTTATGCAGTGTTTGATGTTGTACTTACACTACCTTATTATTATAATTATTTTATTTGTTTCCATACACATATAATTGTAAAAATACCCAATTTTACCATTTAAATTGTTATGTTTAGTAATTGCTGATGAGTTCATTATATTTTAAGCATATGGAAAGCATATAAAAAAAGCATCTCCGTGCCAAAGTGATCAATTAATAAGATTCTAAAATCCACAAATGAATTGCTCTACAATTCAAAAAGTTCACAATACATTTAATACATGTTTAAATGCATGCAAATTCATTCAGCAAGGAATAATGTATTAATTTGATCAATGAACAATACTTTAAATAATGTATATTCCAAAATAAATTATATTTCAAATTATCTATGTTTCTTAGAACTTTGTTTGAAGAATTATGAGTGAATTTTCCCCCATACATTTAGTTCTTCATAACAACACAAAAATGCATTATTTGATCATTTTGAAACACTTAATAAATAGTAATTTGGACTTCCATATTATAAAACATTAAGAATAAAGTACAGCATTTCAGTTTAAAAGTGAGTAAAAGGTTTTATTATTATTCTTTTTGTAAACTATCCCTTTAAAACACACAGAACTTCTGACATTTTGCAAAGTTGACTCTCCACTTGCCATGTTCATGGCACAACATGAACGTTTGCCTCCTTTCAAACAGTAATGCACATTGACAAATTCTTAATAATACAAACCAGAATACCCACCAACAATGAGTCTGAATTTCAGATAGACGTCCAGGATGAGAGGTGGATGTTTTGAAAGAGACCCTCGCAGGCCTGGTGGTCTCTGTGCAGAGGCAGAGAGGAGGGAATGTTGTCACTGCTGTGCTTATCACATCCAATTTAGCTGGAGTGATTTATAATGTGCTCAGATGATAAATGTTATTGTAAAAGAACAGTCCAGAAGAGGTATGTCTGCTGTCTGTCAGAGAAAGGGGAGGGAGAACAGAAAAGCTGAGGTGACGACTGTATCGCTGCTAGTGGGAGTTGGTGTCCTGCGAAGTGCCTGTCATAAATCAGCTTGTCAAGGACCCCTCTAGCCTCTGTTGAAGCACAAACCCAGTTTTCCACTGAAGAAAACTTCCCTGCAGGCTTCAGGCCTGTTAAAGGGATAATGAACTACCTTTTTATGTTGTTGTGTTTTCTGAGTGTAGTGTCCAATTATAATGTTATCAACCACATAAAAAAGAAGTAGGCTATTTTCTGTCCTGTTTTGGCAACCTCATAAGAAAACACTGTTTGAATAGGTAGGTCGGATTGAAGACTCGCAAGCAAATGCCCACTGGCATGATTGGCTAACAATTTTGCATATTCAAAGATTTTCAAAATTTCAAAAGACAGCTGTGTGCCCACCAGTGTAAACTCTGGCTTGTTTGTTTGATAGCCTTTAAAATGAGCTGAAACAGCACAATTCTTAATTGTTTAATGTTCTGTCCACCTAAATTTGTTAAGTTAACTTAATCGATTTTTGCTGGGACAACATGAATCAATTACTAAGCAATAGTGAACACACAATAGAAACATTCATACACTCAGTGCTTAATTCGTAAATAAATAATTTCCTGAAAAAAAGCTTTCAAATAAAATGTTCACTTTCAGTGTTCATGGAACACAACGCCACTCAATGGTGATAGCACATCTAATGCTGGGTTCACAGCAAATGTAGAATTAAGTAGCCTATTCACGTAAAAAAGTTACATACAAAGGGAATGTAAAAAACATGAAAATCGGATATTTTCAACTTATACACTGCTTTCTATTATTATACTTTTGATTTAAAACCGTTGGAACAGCATTGTCTTACTTAAAAAATCTTTATAAAATCTTGCATCAAATTGCACCTTGCTTGTAAACAAATGTGTTGTAAAATAAAGTTTGAAATGACGAAGTTCTTACTGACATGGTCTGAATTTTCATTAAAAACAAAGTCCATCCTCTCCTTTCTAATTTCAGTATCAGAAGTAAGACTATGCCAGATCGGCAGTTTCCCCCCACCATGTATACCAACGCTATCTCACAGCAATTTGTAGCTTTTTTATTTAGTGGCTAGTTCGTATGAATTCACATGATCTCATTCGTACAATTTAGTACGATTTGCTTATCCCCCAATGACGCTTGGGTTTAAGGGTGGGGTTGGGTGCCACGCTTCCTTTATTAAATCATACATTTTCGTACCACTGAACTCATATAAATTCGTACGAATTAGCCACTAAACTGACAAAATGTAAAATAGATAGGTTTCCTCGTGAGATCACGCTAGGTATACTGTACAGCATGTATCTCTTCGGAGTAATTTTTATCACTTGGTTTCTGCACAGACCTGTGTAGGCTTCACTTATTATTTACCATACTGCATGTATATGGGTGGAGCTAAGCATACAGTGATGTAGGAGCAGGCATTGATTTTAGACTATTACATAATAAAGTGTCAAATTCCAGAACTTGCCATTTTGACAGATTGGCTTTAACATAAGCTGTGTTTAGACTATTGAAAACGTTTTGAGTTTCAAAACTTACAGGATGCCTTTATTGCACAATTACTTCTTATGTCAAAACATTTTTCATTTCTGAGTTCATGACCCCTTTAAAAAGGCTAAACAGTGTTGGGAAGTAGTTATTCTTTCAACAGCTTTACAGTTCAATCTTTGATACAATGTAGCTTTTCCAGTAGTAAGCTACTATTTCCAGCAAGTAGTGGAGTAGCTTATAACAGCTACATTCCATTTAGTGAACCAGTCTGGTTTTACATTGCTTTGTTCATTAATTCATTATGGTTATTTTGTAAATAATATTTTTGTAAATATATAACAGTTGAAATTCAATCAGTATAGTATTCTAACAGTTTGACAATTAACCTACTGTAAGAGCATTGTGTAAGGGCTTCGATAACATTTCTTACCAAAATAGAACCGTATGTCAATATGCCTTTTTTTTTTTTTTTTAGAAAAGCACCACCATCTGCTTGATAAAAGTAAATAATATTTAATTGCAATGCTACAGTTGCAGTTTTAGTACTTTGACTCTTGACTCTTGAATTTTGAAAACTGCGTGTGATAAAACATTAAACTTTGACATTATAATAGCACTGTTTTACTTACCAACTATTTTACTTAAATGACATTTTTACAATTGTTTATTCACATCCTTTGTGAAAGAAGTAGCTTCAATGTAACTAGATACTTTTGGGAAGTAACTTGGGAAGTAACTTTTCCTGATGAGTTGTTTATAGCCTATCAAGCTACAGTTTCAGAGTAGCTTCCCCAACACTGGTTAAATGGCTCTCAAACTCCTCCCTCATTTGGCTGATCACACCCCCCCTCAAACACACACACACACACACACACACACACACACACACACACACACACACAC
>CAIGQW010053631.1:8322278-8333602 GCA_903798125.1 Danio choprae
GTGTGTGTGTGTGTGTGTGTGTGTGTGTGTGTGTGTGTGTGTGTGTGGGACCTTGTTAAAGGGAGATCCACACAGTAAACTGAACAAGGAAAAAGGCTAAAGGGGTCAGTCTGTGTGGACGGTGCACACACACGCACACTCGCTCCAGAGGAGTCTTTACCTGTTAAGGTGTTAACTGTACAAGTCATATGGGTCACCACAAGGGTATATGGGTCAAAAATCATTTCTGGAACAAATGAGGGGCAGTTTATACCTTTACTATCTTAAAGGCATAACATGAAGTGATCTGATTTGATTTTAATGAAACAAACATTTTATATAATGCCATGGGTGGCTTTCTGCACATGGTATTTTTAACTTAAGTTCCACTGAATACCATGCATTATTGTAAGTGAGTATGATAACCGTCACTTGCTCTTTCTTATTAAGTGAGTATGATTCGGGATGTTAATTTCTGAAGGACATTTTCTGTATAGAAACCCATCCATAGATATTGGTTCCACATTTATTGCTTGTTAGAAATGAGGATCCAGGCCACTTTGACTTTGACAGTCACACTATGTGGATTATGTTTTCACAGCTGCATATTTCAGAAATTTCTGCAATATTTAAAGCATATATTACTAAACTGAAAAAATGAAAAATATGAATTTTATTAAATAATTGCTTGGAATAAATACAAGAATTAATACATTTATTAAAATGGCCAAATCTTAAAATTAATCATGTGAGAAATGAGATGACGTTAAATGTATATAGTGAGAAAATAAGAGTGTTTTTTGACCTTGCATACATGTAGACTTATTCTAGAAGAACTCCAAAAACTAAATTAGGAACCTAAAAATGAAAATGTGCTCACTATTTACTTACCCTTAAGTGGTTCCACACCTTTATGAGTTTCTTTATTCTGCTAAACAGTAAAGAATATATTTGGAAAAAAACTGGAAAGTTAATGGTTAGATGTTTTCAGCTTTCCTTAATATATCTTCTTTTGTGTTCAGTAGAAGAAAAAAAACTCAAAAAGGTTTGGAACAAGTGATGGGTGAGTAAATGATGACAGACTTTTCAGTTTTGAGTGATCTATGCCTTTAAGCTAATGTTACCCAATCAGTGTAATATATTTCAAGACCGATTACAATGCACCTGTATCACATAGTCTATCTTTTCAACTGACGCCTAACTTCTACATACAATGGTGCAGCCACATACTTGATGTAATGGTTTGTAAAAGCCTGCTGGAGCACCTGCATAAACATGTAAACAAAATATACCCTTAAAAACCCCCACTGAGGTGGCAAACGATGTGTTGTTCTTTGTGTGTGCCTGTGCTATAGATTTGCATTACACCCTGTGCTATCATTATTATTGTGCAAAACCAACCACTGCCCGAGGCCATGTATACAAACACAGATGGCACTTCAGACTAACAACGGCATTTAGGGTGCCATGCAAGAGAGGCCACCTATAGGTTTCCCATCCTGCCCTGGTAATGTGAAGAATACTTTCACACACTCACTCTTATTTTCACATACTTTTTTTTTCTTCCTCAAACCAGGAGGTCCTGTTAGCTTTGCCCTCAGCCATCAGGCAGGGGTTCAAAGTACTCAGACCCAAAGCACAGCCCACCGTTTCCAGCTAAAACATCTCTGTTTTTACCTGGCTGGCTCCCAGCCCAGCCTGCAGCAGAGTACCTGCACCCGCGGCCTTCACCACGGCTGAGCCTCTGCTGTTGTCAAACCTGGCTTAGCTTGAGCACAATGGCTGTGTAATTACAGGTTTCTGTTAAACCCAAATCCAATCATATACACGAGTGAGGGATCCACAGGAACAACAGACGGGGAGGGCAGGTTAGAGAGTGTCGGTCCTTACAGATGATTCAGATGTCAGGAATTGGCTCCGAGTGGAGAGATCAGAAGCTAATGCTAATGATACAGTCAGAGAGGGGCGGATACCTTAACCTCATTCATCATTACAGCTGAGAGGAGGAAAAAGCAGTACGTGGCATTGCAGGTTCTGTCAATCAGCTGTCAGTTATTTTTCTGTCAATTTGAGCATGAGCAGTAATACACGCTTGTAACTGTGTTGACATGCAAGTAGTTGAATAATTGAAAGAAAACATTGTTTAATTTAGGATTTTGGGTGCGATGAAAGCATTCTTCTACAGCTAATGCTCAGTCTAGCCTCATCCCTGGTGGCTCCTGTAGCAAGTTTTGCAAAGGCAGAATATTTGTGTTACACTTCCAAGTGTTGTTAGGCTTTTGTTTTTGCCTATGATAAATGAAATTAATACATGCATTTAATGTTTGAAATGCCGGCATGAATTATTCATGAAAGTCATGCAGATGGAGTGATCAGTACACAGAACCAGGACAAGAGGAAATTAATTTTTTAAAAGCGCATGTCTGTCAGCTTCAGAGAAGCGGATGTGTTGTTGTGATTACACAAGTTCGCTGTGAATAATCAGTCTGTTTATTTGTAACTTTAGCCTCTGCGTATTCCACAGGGAGGTGGAACGATTTGAATACCCACTCAGTTTTCTATCAAATTGGCGTTTCATAATAATCATTGTTGGTAATTAATTAATCCCAGAATGGTTTTAGCGTGCTGTGTATATTATTAGGCAACTGATTCAGGCTTGAGAGCTTTCAATAAAAGACACCATTGATGCATCAAGCTGTCTGTTATTAACCTAGACACAGATTAAAAAGAGAAATACAACTGTTCAGAAATATTTAAAGACTGATTTTATAGTCCTGGATGCTTATTTAAATACAGCTGTTAATGTTAAATGTCACTTTACATCTTCTGCCTTGCTTATTTAATGTATTCATTGTATATTCATTGCAAAATCTTAACCGCCATCTGCATTGTCACAACAGCAGAAAGTGATTTTAAACAAATGAGAACTCAGTTTAGTACTCGCATGCACACAGAGATCTGCATCTTGGGCTAGGACAGACAAATACATGCAAAAGTATGTCCGTATGCTCATCTTGCAGATTAACCTAATAAAGACAGTCTATTATGACACTAAAGTAAACATTTGCAATGACACAGTAACTTTGTCATTAAAGTAACTACTACTCACTACAAAATGAACTGTAAAAACTGGCATTGTTGACTCACGGAAGAACCTTTAACATTCATGGAATCTTGGCATTCAACAAAAGGTTCTTTGATGTGGAGAAAAAAAAGTTGTTTAGATAATCACAATTTTTTCCACTAGTTCTTCAATGTAGTTATGTAATTACTTTAAAATTACATTTAGCCATATCAATATAAGCTTTTACCATAATGCATAGACCAAATATTAGTATAATATTTAAAGGCAGGAAGGCATTGCAATAAACTGGAGAGAGGGCAAGCTTAAGGATAGGAGGAAGCCATTAACATTAGCAAACGCATGCAACCTCAGCTGCTTTGTTTAGAGAATAACGTGTGATTTAATGGACATCTAGAGATTGGAGACATTTAGAGAGGCATTGGTGTTCTGAGGTGTGAGCGACATGAAGAACAATGGATTATCACACACAACAATGACCTGTAGCCTTAATCACTGCAGTAGCCATGCAGTTGAAATTGAATTAGAAGACTTAGTGTTTGTTTATTGTGTCTGTGGATTCAATGGGTTTTAACAGAGAGCGTTAACGCTGTTGATGATCGGGGTTGTGTTAAAGACACTGATGTGACAGAACACCAACCATATTAGTAGATCTGCTTTAGATGGTACCCAATCACCACTGAACAGACAGAGGGCGAGAGAAGAGGGGAGGGATAAAGAGAGAGAGGAAAAGCTTTCGGTGGTGTGTAATTGTCAATGATTACGGTCTTTAAACTGTCACTCTCATCTCTCCCTCCCAACTCTTCCCTTACAGCAACAGTCGAGGGCTTTCACGCTTCTCAAAGCCAAGCAGAGAGTCCAAAGTCCTGTGGACGAGTGAGACTGTACTTGGGGTGCTGGGTTTTGTGTGGGGGGTTTGAGAGGGAAAGTTAAGACTGGGAAAATGAAAGAGAGAGAAATCTCTCTACTAAAGATATTTCCATCCAGGGCGTATTAAATATTAAACGTGTTCATTATATCCTCAATTTGCAGTTATTTTGTGCAAGCACACACCGCCATATTCTTCCAGCCGTCTTATTGGTAGGGCTCTGTGGGCCTGAAGTCAAATCTCCCTTTTATTATTTAAATCCATGCATACAGCCGAGCCCCCTCAAATCAGCACAGCCCGCCTGCCATCCGTCCACCTCTGATTGGCAGCTCGATATACAGAGGGAGGATACAGGGGGTGATAATGTGGGTGACAAAGGCAAATCCGCCCCACCGGATCAGTTTTTATTGGGGTCGTTTGGGAAGACGAAAGCAGGGGAGCGACAGAAGAGTTTGATGCATAGTAAAAGTAGCTGTGATAATTGGCGATGGCATTGGGCTGTGTCCGTGCCTGTGTTGGCCTGTCAGCGCAGCGATGTAAATTTATTTGACATGTTTTTGTCAGGATGAAAGTTTAATGTGGTGGGTGTGACAAATCGCATGCAAATGTTGTTTTTTCATCCCTTTCCGATGAGTTGACCTCTGAGGACTCCCACAGGAAATCAGCCTTTAAAAATGATTTGATGGCTCAAACCTGGCCCATGTCGTACGGGAGTGTTCATGCGTGCACATGCAGAAATATAAATATGCACAAGCACACACTCGTACTGCTGTCTGGCTACATTATCAGATAGTTATACTAAAGTCATGCTACCTCAAGCAATATGTGTGTCTCTATATTTTTTTACAGTAAAAATTGACCCATTTAATCCCAATTTTTGTTGTGACATTTGAGAATATGCATTTTACTTCCCTGAAGAGTCAGAATTGCATTTTCAAATGTTAACAACTGAACAGTTTGTTACGCTGCCAGATTTTGATCATTAACAAATTTTCACCTCTAAGTGTGCATGAAGGAACTATGTAAAATCATCTGGTCATGCGAGATTGATGCTTTGTAATCAAACTAATCGTTAAATTTCTTGCCCAAAGCAAACAACACATTTAGAGCTTACAGAAAAACTTCAAATATTGGGATAATCGTGAGTTAGTTGGGATTTCAGGAGATTGTGGTTCAAACAATGAGAGGTAAAAATGTTGTTACTATAATTAAATAGCTAAATACAGCAAAATTGCCTAAAAAACACTATTCTTCAGTCAGTTTATCGAGTTGGATTCTTTTGGATCAATTTAACTTTTGAATGATTCAATTCAAATTGATGATGAGCTTCCTGAGGTATTTTCCATCACAATACAAAAGAGAGGCGTTTAAGGTATGCCTGCGATTATTATGAATTATTCCCTCAACAGTTCTCCCTTAAATGGCCCACTTATTGTGCCAAAAAACATAACCAAGCCAAACAAAACAAATACCCATGACTTCTGATTATACATTATAAAGCAAAATTATTGTTCTGTGCATCAATCCACAGCCTCAGCAAACATTATTTCAATGCTATGAAATATTACTATCACTCTTATTTTCAAACATTGCAACTTTCAGTTGGCTACTCCTCAACACTATATTTGCTTGTGACTATAGCTTCCTTTGAATTAAAAACAGCAAGTCGCATCCGTGTGCGTGACAACCTACCTGTTTGTGTGTATCAGTTTCTCTTGGAAGCTGCTGAAAAGAATGCACATTTTCCATCATGAAACATTTAATGCGTGCGGAGGCAGGAACAAAGTATGACTGTATGAATGTGTTTGAGGTTGTGTGCGAGTCAGGATGCAGCGGCCTCTACTTCCTCCTTTCTAAAGTCTCTCTGAATACGCCAATACCTTGCATGCACGCACATGCACAAGACTGCCCTCTGTATTCTGTTGTGGTGCAGTGTGTAAGCATAAGTGTGCGCGTGTGCCGTTGCGTGTTGTGTATGGCTTTGCTGTAATAAGCAGTGGAATAACAGGCTCTTTTGTACAGCGAGAAGCCCGCCTGCATCTGAGACCAATAACCCAGAACCCTGGGGTCAGTGTGCAGAGGAGGATGGGAGAGATATAATCACATACACGGACACAACACCTTTTTTATGCTTTCTCTGCACATTTGGAGGCAGGCAGGACAGCCAGAGCTTCATAAGTTTAATAATATCCCGGGATGACCTTTTGTCCCTAATAGAGTGGCTTGGCGATAAGGAGATATTGTGTCTTTAGGGGGTTGCAGGACGCATTGGAGAAGACGGAGAGTGACCTGTGTCAGACCAGGACTGTGTGTGTGTGTGTGTGTGTGTGTGTGTGTGTGCTCCTGTCAGCGGATTTTTATGATACATAACTGGGCAGTTTAGTGGACTGCTTGAGGAAAGCTGATCTGAGCACATTTAGACTCGCTCTGTGAAAACCGCTAACATGTATTAAAGCTAATGCTGCAGTTAACCACAACCTGTAACCGTAGATTACACACACACACACACACACACACACACACACACACGCACACGCACACTCACGCACACGCACACACACACACACACACACACACAGTTATTTCTAAAACACTCTTCTATTCACAGTCACTCACCTACTCATTCTTGCAGATTAAAGCTTTTACTGTCAAATGCTTCAAACTCCTAAATTCATTTAAGCATTTTATCTCACAGTTGACGTTTTGTCAGAATTTGTCATAACTGCGAGATCAAATCTCATGACATCTATGATATCTTAAATTCACACTAAGCATTCTGCTGGTATAAAAGGTTCTTGTTGCAATTAATTGCTGAAGCTTTTATCACTGTATACAGTGTTATCACAATATTGACCTAAGCTGCTAAAACGGTTCATTTAACATGTAATAACCAAAAAATACTTTAATATCTAAAACTACTTAGTGAATTGCTCTTTTGTATATTGATGTTCAGAGTAAACAACCAAGTTGTTTCCACCAAGTTAAATCCCAAAAGTATTATAAAAAACAAAAGGTAACACTTTCCAAAAAAATATCATCAGTAAACATTCATTCATTCATTCATTTTCATTCATTCATTCATTCATTTTCTTTTCGGCTTAGTCCCTTTATTAATCTGGGGTCGCCACAGCGGAATGAACCGCCAACTTATCCAGCATATGTTTTACACAGCGAATGCCCTTCCAGCCGCAACCCATCACTGGGAAACATCCATACACACTCATTCACACACATACACTATGGACAATTCAGCTTACCCAATTCACCTATAGCATATGTCTTTGGACTTGTGGGGGAAACCGGAGCACCCGGAGGAAACCCACGCCAACACGGGGAGAACATGCAAACTCTACACAAAAATGCCAAATGACCCAGCCGAGGCTCGAACCAGCAACCTTCTTGCTGTGAGGCGATTGTGCTATCCACTGCGCCACCGTTAGGCCCATCAGTAAACATTAATACATTAAAATCAAATAGTCATAATAATTGTTTACTATTTTTTTTAAACTGCAACTGAATTTGATTAGTTATTTACTACATTTAATACAATGATGACTGTTGATTTTAATGTGTCATGAGGCATTAACTAAGAAATTAACATCAGCTAAAATTAATAAATGCCTTTGTAGTTACCATTACATTGACTTTATTTAAATTAACTGATGTTAACATATGAACCTTACTGTACAGAATTAACAAACAAAAGGCCTAAAAATACTCAGAATTTGTAATGTTGTAGGCCAGATCAACATGTGAAATTGTCAATGTTTAAAATTACACTGCTTATTAGGTATTTATACATTTGTTTCTTTGATGAACAACCACTAATACAACAATCTGAATGTTCTTAAAAAGCACTCTAAAAGTTTATATAATAAATAATTATTCAGGGTATTTTTAAGTGCCCATGATATAGCAATATTGTGCATGTTCATTATTAAGATATGACTAGTTCACATATGTATGTATAATTGTTATTTTATACACCACAGTGTGTTTTTGTATGGTACTATTAGACATGTTATCAAATTTCTTGCTGCTGAAGTCTTTATCACGGTATTGTTACAAACAAATTAAATTGCTAAATAATTATAAAGTGCAATTGGATACACATTACAGTAAGAGCTTTATTTCTTATAGATGTTATGTTCATTCATTCATTCATTTTCTTTTCAGCTTAGTCCCTTTATTAATCTGGGGTCGCCACAGCAGAATGAACTGCCAACTTATCCAGCCTATGTTTTACGCAGCGGATGCCCTTCCAGCTGCAACCCATCACTGGGAAACATCCATACACACTCATTCACACTCATACACTATGGACAATTTAGCTTACCCAATTCCCCTGTACTGCATGTCTTTGGAATTGTGTTCATTTGATTTATTTACAATACAGTATTGTAAAGTAATATATTTTGTCTTTTAGTAGATCTATTATAAGAGGCTTACTTTGTTTACCAAATAAGTGGATACAGATGGATTTGCATTGTAAACATTAAATAAAAATTTTAAAGGTATTATTTTTTATTTCATATATTAAGTTTTTAGTTATGATACTCCTAAAATAATTCCGCATAAATCCGCAGATTTTTACAAAATTCTCCGCAGAAATAGCATAAAATGTCTGCAGATTCTGTCTGGCCCTAGTTATTAGTTACGACATTTGATTTTAATGAGTTATTGACAATTAACTTACAACTGAACATCATCTAAGATGCTTTACAAGTCTTTTTCATTGTCAGTTTAGATTAGTTAACATATGTTAACAAATAGAGCTTTGTGAATAAATACTGTAATAAATGTATTGTTGAATTTAAATATATTAATATATTTAAATATATAAATATATTAACATTTAGTAATACAACCATATTGTAAAATGTTAATGTATAAATGAATAACAACACGTCTAGTTGCTATGTATATTTCAAAATTATTTTACTTATATATTTGTTATAATTCTTATTGTTTATAATATTTTAGAATAATATTACAAATTAAGTTTTATTGGCAGTTGTGAGAAATAAAGTTTCCCAAAATATTAGATCTACAAACTAATATATTATTTGTACATCAAACAAGTGACAGCCACAAAGTTTTTTCTACTTTGTAATTTGGATAGTTTTAACCTAATATGTTGTTTATTCAGGTTAAAACCGTGTTGAACCTTCACACAAATAAACATTCCTTATCCAGACAGGGCATATGTTTTTTTTTTTTTTATAGTTGGGCAAATGTTCTTTCTTCCTCAGAAGTTGTTTGATTCATTTTAATAAGCTGCAAATTGCTGTCACAGATTTCAAACCAACCTCACTCCAGTTCTACAAGATTCGCAAGTGTCATCTGCTGTTTATCTTTTGAAGCTCCAGTAGTTGTACTTGGCAGGGAAGTGTACCTGTGTGTGTGTGAGAATGTGAGTCTGTGCTAATTTGGGTGTTTGTGTGCATGTGTGCTTTTAGGCTAGGTGTTTGATCTCTGTGCAGGTATGAGATTTGCCCTGGGCTGTGTAACTCATTAGGTATGAGCTGTTATGAATATGAGGATATTTGTTAAAGCAGTCAGCAGGAATAGAAACAGATGTCCCCTAATTAGAGCGAGCTTAAGCTGTCTTACTGCAGAGAGGGAGAAAGAAAGAGTGAGAGAAAGAGAAATCGGAAGAGAGAGAGAGTATGACATAGATAAATAAAAGTAGAGAAAAAGATGCATACCTCTGCTAACAGAAAATGGAGGTTAAATACACATACACAAAATAGAGTTCAGTTTTGCTATATAAAATCTGCCGGTTTCTCTCATAAGATGTCACAGCTACCTGACAGACCTGTATTTGTGACAGCCCAAGGCTCTGTAAACAGAAAGACAAAGTCAGCAGAGCAGCCAGTGCGAAAACAGCCCATCAAAACAATGTGCTTGTGATTCATTTAGCTATTTGACATTATTCCATCACTGAAATGACAAAACAGTACAATTAAACTGAAAATTCACTATGTTTCTGTGTTACACATTAATGATGATGTTGTGAACAAATCACATTTGTATGCTTTATTTTAACCTTGTGATTATGAATACAAATCTTTCAGGTAATGATTTAGTAAGCTTAAAACCTGCCCTACACGCCCAATCCATTACATGCTTATTTTAATTTAATTTATTTTATTTTATTATTATTATTTAATTATTTATTTTATTTTATTTTAATATTATTTTATTTTATTATTATTTATTTTATTTTATTTTATTTAGAATCCACTTTTTTTTGGTTAAGCATCACAGAATAAAAAAACGATCCTACTCTCATTTAAATGTATCTTTAAAAGCACATTTCTTTCACCATTTACTCACCCTTATATTTTTGCTGTCTTGCCTATGTTGTCAATGACGGTATGAACGTGGTATCTTTGATTCTAATAAGATTTTTGGAGGAGGGGATGATGAATAATAAATTATTAAATTTCAATCTGTTCCTCACACAAAGCTATTGTACGGCTTCAGATGACTTGGGATATAGCAGAGAGGTCATATGAACCTCTTTAATGATAGTTTGTTTTGTTTTTGCCCATTTTTGAAGCTTGGCACATAGCAGTTGCAGGGAAAAGAGCTGCTTGATTATTCCTTAAATATTCTTAAATTGTATTTCATGGAACTGCATATTGCTTGAAAAAGATTGAGGGTAAATAACGACTGAATTTAGAATTTTGCATGAACTGACAAGTAAATCTAACAAATCTGATACTAATCATAATGTAAATGTAGTAATAATTGACTTTTGATTTATTATTCACTGTCAGAAATGAAGTGTTGTTTACACTAGTGCGTTTTTGTTTTTAAAAAAGTGTTTTAGAATGAAGACACTTCTTCTGCATTTCAGAAAAACGATATCTGTCCACACTATCCATCCTTAAAATGCATGAGACATGAACATTCTCGCTTGGCATCCACATATTTTGCCGGCATTTGTACTTGCTGTCTACCGGTTGTGTAATTGTCAAAAGAGAGGGGCTTGAGAAATCAGGGTTACTAATATGCAATAGTCCAGAAGACCAGTCCGAGAGTGATATTTCAAAAGCATTTCCAAGCTAAAACGGTCTTTTGCATTTTCAAAACACTCCATTTGACAGGTTGAAGATTCTAGAGTACTACTGTATGTATGCCAGGAGTAACCGCAACACAACGTACAAGTTTTAAAAACAAAAACCCACTAGTGTAAATGGCACTTAATTGTACAAAAGGTGTCATTGGGGTGGTGCCTTTTTAAATGTTTCACATTTGTACTTAAAGGGTGCATATTGGTATATTAAAGGTATATCTTAACATGTTACATGTTAGTATCTAAAAAGTACAAAACTGTACCTTACTGCTTTGTGATGGCATCTAAAACATGGAGTAAATGCTAGCCAT
>CAIGQW010053631.1:8389888-8403495 GCA_903798125.1 Danio choprae
ATATTTCCATTGTTTGATTGACATATGTGACCATTATACACTTGTGTCTTTTGCAGCACTGCTTTTTTAGAAACGGTGTGAAAATAAAACGATTAACTTAGACCCACAACAATCCTTTGTCATACATAGTGTCAGTTTCGGAGCAGTGGACCAATCAGAATAACTTGTATGCAGAACTAGTGTTGCATGTTTCTGTTTACAGGGTAGCAAGTTGGTATGACAATGGAAAAATGGCAGAACCACATATTTTTATGCTCAAAATTTTTCTGGGGTGCGCTTCCCAAAAGCCTCATTAAGAATCTAAGATTGCAAGTTCCCCAGCGGGAGTGGAATTTCAATGCTATGTGGAAAAACTTCCACTATGGGGATTTCGTCAGAAAGCCAATCATCTGAAGAGAAATAAAACAGGCCAGTGAAATGCCAATGAGTTGGCGGTGTCAGCGCACGCAGCTGGCAGCAACCACAATCAATTCGTGTATAAGAATGCCAGCCGTGCATCACAAACACACGTTTTTGCTTTCAGAAGCCTTACGTGCAGACTGAAAGAGATGTTTTGCTGTCATCCTTCGACTTCGTTCGTTCGAGAGAATATGAGAAATCCAGGTTCCAGTGTGAGCAACAGTGGGAGCAGCGATGGTCGAGCTGTGCTTTTCCTGTCTGTGGGCGTTTCGCTGGACTGGTACTTCAAGAGCTGTGAGTATAAAGCAAATTCTCCTAAAAGAGCAAGATAGTTGTGCAGCGCGTCTTTTTAAAGACGTCGCTCTGACTGTGTGTTTCTGGATGCGATGGTTCCATGTCCACAGATGATGGGCACGAGCACTGTGTTGCATGTCTGGGGGTTCAGCATGTTAATGCGGTGCTCGCTGACAGTGCATGCCATCACTGCGATGGCATGTCTGTTGCGCAGCTAAGATCGTGGCTTACTCTTGCAAAAGGGCGAACCACCCCTGTTGTCCTCCGCAAGTAGGGGTTGGCACTCGGGCAGATCTGAGGGTCACAGTGGGGGTCAATCTGCCGCCCTCGGGCTTGCATACTTTCCATTCCTCAGCATGCTCCATCCAAGCTTCGAGTGAGAGAAGCGATCCATCCTCTGGGATGGTCACCCTCTCACTCGATGACACAGATGTCCATCGCTGCATCGAAGGGTGGGCTGTCATTTTCCGATGAGAATTCGGAAATTCTTCCTCCCTCAGGGGTGGTAAGCGAGGCTCCACATATGGAATCTAATATGATGGCCGTGCTAACCCAGGCTGCTTCGACGGCGAGGCTGGAGATGGCTTGTCCCCCAGCTTTGCTGCCGGACCGATTAGACGGGTGTTACATGAAGGATAAAAAGGGGAAACCCTCTAAGCCTCCCGTCCCCTTCTTCCCGGAGGTGCACAGTAAGTAAACGCAGTGCTTAGGGCACCTTCTTCTGTCCAGTCTGCATGCGCTTTGTCCTCACCTTTTTTGATTACGGGGCAGCCAGGGGTACGAGGCAAATCCCCAGGTTGAGCGTGCTAGCGCGGTCAATCTTGCCCGCGTGGTGAATCTTTCTGCCGTGGTTAGTCTCGGCTCCCTTCCAAAGCGTGTAGGTTGTCTGTGCCCCTCGGGGCCAGAGCCTACACTGCTGCGGGCCAAGCTCCTTCTGTTTTGCTTGCTATGGCTGCCGCAGGCATTGGCCCAGTGGCACGAGGAAGGTTCCGACCCAGGCTTAATGCAGTACGCACTGCAACCGCCTTTGCTTTGAAAAGACCAGGGGACACCCTATCATTAACTTATGGTCGTATGGCCACCAAATTTTATAAAGAGCAATTTCTCCTTTCTCCGGGTGTGACAACACGAACACTGCCAGTATGAGATGCTATGCCCTTCAACTCGCAGGATCTGCGCTCTTCGCCACAAGCTCTGAGAGTGCCAGAGGATGGGTTTTTTTCTCTCGCACTCCCAGCCGCCCTGCAGGCTCTTGGGAAGAAGTTAAGATTAAACCTCTTATGTTCCGCTCTTCCTCGGGATGCGTGCCTTCTGGGGTAAGCTCTCTCATCCACTGGTGCGTCAGTAATTGCACTGATGATATCACTCGCGCGGGCTCTGCCAGCCTGGTTAGCGCTGCCTAGCCCTTGGCCTTAGGGGTTAAACGGTCCCCCAAGTTCACCGGTATGTATTACACCAGGTCTCAGCCCTGTGTCCGCCCCTGTCTTGCGCAAGAAGATTGCTGTCCTCCTGGCGAAGGACACAATCGAGCCGGTCCCTCCAGCCGAGATGAGGTATGGGCTTTTTAACTTCATCATACCCTAAAAGAGCGGTGGGTTATGACCAATCCTAGTTCTGCACATTTTGACACACTGCCTTATAAGCAGCCGCTCAGAATGCTCATGCAGAAGCACATCCCTGGCGTGTCCGTCCTCAGGATTGGTCTGCAGCGATAGACCTGATGGACACATATGTTAATCTTTCCATTTTACCATGCCACCAGCCGTTTTTGCGGTTGCGTGTGAGGGTCGAGCATGGTAGTACAAAGTCCTCCATTTCGGGCTCTCCTTGTCTTCCTGGGTTTTCACCAAGCTTACGGATAATGCCCCTTCGGCTCGCGGGCATCTGCATACTCAATTATCTCGATGACTGGCTTTTTATAGCTCACTCGCGGGATCAATTAGGTTTCGGGTCAACCGAGAAAAGAGCAGGCTCGCCCCCATGCAGAGCATCTCCTTCTCGGGTTGGAGCTGGACTCGATCACCATGACTGATGCTGACCTGTCTGAGAGAGTTTGACAGAAAAACTGTTGTCCCACTGATATTATTTCAGAGGCTCCTGGGGCATATGGTATCCGCAGCTGCTGTCAAGCCGCTCGAGTTGCTCCATATGAGACCGCTTCAGCATTGGCTTTACGATCGGGTCCCCAGACGTGCATGGCACGCGGGCACACACCGGGTGACTGTCACTTCACCGTGTCGCTGCGCCCTCAACCTCTGGAAGGACCCTGCGTTTCTACAGGCCTGTATGATTCTAGAAACAAGTGTCCAGACATGTCGTAGTTCCGATGGATGCTTCCAGTATGCGCTGGGGGGCCATGTGTTGCGGGCATGCAGCTGCGGGTCCGTGGAAGGAACCCGGTTGCATTGGCATATTAATTGCCTAGAGCTGGTGGCAGGGTATCTCGCGCTGCACCGGTTTTTTTACCGGTGTTAGAGGTTAAACACGTGCTGGTTAGGACGGACAGCACGGCGACAATGGCGTATATAAACCGCATGTGAGGTATCCGCTCTCGCTGCATGTCTCAGCTCACTCACTGTCTGCTCCTCTGGAGTCATACGCGGCGAAAATGCTGCGTGCCATTCTTATCCCAGGCAAACTTAACCATGCAGCCGGTGCGCTCTCATGGCAGTTCACACCCGGGAGAATGAAGGTTCCACCCCCGGCTGTCCAGCTGTTATGGGTGCGTTTTGGCGCACTGGACACAGCTGGCTCCGGGGCGTGCGTAAATACACATTTCTCCAGTGAGCTTACTCGCACAGATAATGTGTAACATCAGGGAGGAAGAGGAGCAGGTCTGTTTATTGCACCTCTATGGCTCAACCGAACCTGTATTTCAGCTCTTTCCTCGTGACGGCCCCTCCCTGGCATATTACTTTGAAGAAGCTCCTTCTTCTCTGGGACAGGCACCATCTGGCACCCACGCCCAGATATCTGGAACCTCACGTGTGGTCCATAGATACAGCGCGGTGACTTACCGGTTTGGTGGTTAACACCGTCACTCAGGCTAGAGCACTCTCTACGAGGCATGCCTATGCCCTGAAATGGAGTCTATTTGCTTTGTGGTGTACTTCTCTCCGAGAGGGACCCCGGACATGCCAGCTCAGTGTGATGCTATCCTCCTTCAGCTGGCTGGAGCTAAGGCTGTCCCCTCCAGCCTTAGGGGTTGGCGTTGCGATCATTCCCGCTCTGAGGATGCGGGGATGACGGCGTGCTGAGAAAGCATCGCCTCATCATCCAGTTCCCAGAGGTGTGAAGGGGGGATGAAAATGCTATGTTCCTCCGCCACAGTGATTGCACCTTAGCTGACAGCTTTAGTTCGGCTTCTTCAGCTAGAAAAGGTGTGTTTGTGATGCACAGCTGGAATTCTTATACACGAATTGATTGTGGTTGCTGCCAGCTGCATGCGCTGACACCGCCAACTCATTGGCATTTCATTGGCCTGTTTTATTTCTCTTCAAATGATTGGCTTTCTGACGAAATCCCCATAGTGGAAGTTTTTCCACATAGCATTTCCGTTCCCCCCTTCGGGGAACGAGGGATACGTGGTAACCGTAACATTCTGCCTTTACAAACATAGTTCAGTGTTTCCTGAATCCACAAACATTTTCAAACATCATCGCAATCTTGTGTGGTCGGAACTACACCTCTAGCAAGCAAATTAATTAATTACTAATTGTTTATTACTCACATAACTGATATTGGATTTAAAAAAAAACATATATATATAGGCCCGCCTCTTCATTTATTTGATTGGACAATGGAAATAATGGAATTGACATAAAGGTTTTCTGTACAGGCATTCATAGCACTTTGACAAAAACATGATTATACCTGCATATCCTCCACTACACCAGTCTATCTTTGCTCTATGACTCACAGACAGGCCGAGTGTGAGCAGCTTCCAATGTCACACTTAAAGAAAATACCCTTTAAACCAACTTTTCAAAAATTACAGTAATTTGTTAAAGCTATATTTTTTATTTTTTCCTCAAAGTATAATTTAACTTTGGTTCAAGCTATGCAGTTTAATTTGATTAAAAATAGTTATTGTGAAAATGTACATTGAATGAAAGACACAGAAGTTTCACTTTTTTCAGTGTAGAGCCAGTGTGACAAATGTTACAGTGACTGTAATGTTGGTTCTTTCTGGAGATGATCAAGCGTAACTACTGGATGATAATTTCCTCTGCTTTATGTCATCCTGACGTGTTTTGATTCAGTGTTTCCCCAGCTGATTGCTGTTGTGCTGCTGCAGTGACCATATGGAGGTTGGCTACTGATGAGGGTGCACTTGGAATACCAGGGTGGTTAATTAAGGGCTGTTTCCAAGGACACTGGAGACTGGCTCACACTCACTCACTGCTTCCCACCAAATGTAACCTTGCATACTGACAGAGGGACACAAAATTAGAACGATAAGAAAGAAAACATTACATTTCCCACTTTAAAATGTACACGAGTAGGATTAGATACAATTATTAGATAGAGTTAAATGTCTGAGAAATTTTAAATATTATTTCGGCACCAATAGCCTAGTAGTTAAGTGCGCCAACATATAGCACCGAGGTGTTCACGGTGATCTGAGTTCGGTTTCCAGCTCGAGGTCCTTAGCTGATCCTTCCCCTCTCCCTGCTCCGGCTCTGTGTTTAGAATTGCCGCCTCACAGCAAGGAGGTTGCTGATTCGAATCCCGGCTTGGCCAGTTGGCATTTTTGTGTGGAGTTTGCATGTTCTCTCTGTGTTCACGTGGGTTTCCTTTAGATGCTCCGGTTTCCCCCACTGTCCAAAGACATGCACTTTAAGTGAATTGAATAAATTAAATTGACAGTAGTGTATGAGTGTGAGAGTGTATGGGTGTTTCCCAGTACTGGGTTGTGGCTGGAAGGGCATCCGCTGTGTAAAACATATGGAATAATTGGCAGTTCATTCAGCTGTGGTGACCCCTGATAAATAAGCAACTAAGCCAAAGGAAAATGAATGAATGATAATATAGCTAACATGAATACAAAGTGAATACAAAAATTGTTGCACTGTTCTGTTTTATATTTCAGGTTAGTGAAATAGTGAAAAGCTCTGAACAATTAAATGTAAATGAAATCGAAAATGATTCTGCTTTAACTGTAAAAATAAATAGAAAAGTTTTTTGTCTCACAAAGTATATGTCTTTATGCATAAAATGTGTTTTACCCATGCAATAGGATCATAATATTTGGAGGTCAAACATTTTAAACCCGTACATCATATTAAACTTTGTTGTGATTACTAATTCATAATATATATCTAGCTTGGGTGGCTTCTGGCCTTAAGCAATAACATCTGTCTTCACAAAAAAAACTGTTTACATGCTCAACTGCCATTCGCCTTCAAAGCAAGAATGTTCTTGGAAGTGATTGCGTTAATTTGGGGATTCAGCACATTCCTCAACACCTGAAGCACCATAATTGCAAAATGAAATGGAAACCTTTCAAAAAGCCTTCAGCGTGATCTCATCTTCATTGTTCAAAGAAAGGTGTCTCTTGGAACACACATATAGAGAAAGCAAACACATTCATCTTCTTTCAGAAATAATATAGTTCAGCTATCAACAAGACTTGGAGCTGAACTATATCCCAAGCTTTACATGGAAGCAGAGCTGAGGAAGTGCTTTTCAGTCTTCTCCAGTCAGCACTGATCCACATTTACACTTTGTTCGCTGAGTCTATTCTCACTTCATCCATCAGTGTCTGTCCAGAGCATCTGCCCACACCAGGGGTGAGCTGCCGTGGATCATCAAGACCATCATCTGCGCTCACCTTAAATCCATCAACATGTTGTATGGCTTGATGTCAAACCAAGATCATCTGCTTCTTCGCCGCCCTGTTCTGAATCTTCTAGCTTGTGGAAAAAAAGTCAGACTGTATCAAGGACACCATACCTAAACTTTTTTTTGGAAAAATGAGAAGTATTGCATGGTAAAGAAACAGGAACAATCTTAGTTTTACTTTATTTGACAGTGCTGTTTTGTGTGTACAGCGGGTAAAATAAGTATCGAACACATCACCATTTTTCTCAGAAAATATATTTGTTAAATTGCTGTTAATGTAAAAATTTCAATAGATGTTAGTAACAACTACACCTACATTACCAGATGATGAAAATGAAACCAGGTTGGACATTTCAGAAAGACAATGATCACAAACACAACCAAAAAATGCTCAACTGGTTTTAGAAAAGAAAAGAAAGCTGCTAGAATGGCCCAGCCAATCACCTGACCTGAATCCAATAGAAAATAAGAACTAATGGTATAAAAATCACACTTGAGCAATAAGTACTTGAGTACTTTTTCATTGTGTCATCCTATTGTTTTTACATATAACGTAATTTCTGAACATGTTTTGCTTTGTTTTATTTATATGCACAGATTGTTTGGGTTTTTACTGAAATCTGGTAAAAAAAATGTACAGCAATAGCACCTTTGAAATAAATATACTGAGAAATATTATGTTCAATACTTATTTTACCTGCTGTTCATACTATTTATAGATCACAGTAACTACTGTACATTAAAAATTCTGTTGTTAACCCATTTTGGTAAAATATAAATATTAATTTTTTTTTTTTTAGAGTGTATGTACCTTTCTTATACCTTCTTGAATCTAACCTAACTCATGTAGTTAGCGTTAAAGTTAACCCTATAATAGTTAACATGAAAATATCTTTTTATTTAGTAAGGATGGATTAATTTGACAGTAAAATCATTTCAAATAAAAGTTTTCCTTTTATTAGCTTTCTGGACACCTATCAAATAAATAAATCCTCATAAATAATCATTAAGAGGTTCTGTAAGAAGTTAATAATTACTGCAAGGCATAGTCAACAGATAGAAGTCCAGAACGAGAGGGGCTTTGAAGGAGACCTTGATTAACCCTAACCCTGACCCTAATGTATATAAAGTGCAACCATACTATTAGCGCTGTAAATAATTTAAACTCCCTGCTTAAAGCAATGTCTTTTTAAAAGCAAGCTATCTCTGCTTTAAGAAATATCTAGTTTGGTATTCAAAACCATAATTCTCTCTGTGTCCCCCTGCCCCCCATCCACCTGCTTAATTTGAATAAACTATTCTTGGTTGTCAGGAGGCAACCTTCACTTTGACTGACACTATTTTCCTCCAGTGCATCTTATCCCTAAAGGAAG
Source organism: Danio choprae (assembly GCA_903798125.1). Taxonomy (NCBI): domain Eukaryota; kingdom Metazoa; phylum Chordata; class Actinopteri; order Cypriniformes; family Danionidae; genus Danio; species Danio choprae. The sequence continues at coordinate 8,397,799 of CAIGQW010053631.1, forward strand.
GGTAAAGGAGACGCTTCTATTTAGATTAAGGCAACAATAGGTTTGTAACCATTGAAAGAAATGCCATGCCGAATGGCAGGATATGAATTTAGAGGATATTTTTTGTCATGCCTTGTATATAAAATACTGAAATCTGCATAGCACTTAAAGCAAGTTTGTTGATTTTGTTACTTCGTATTCCTGCTATTTGGTCAATTTCAGTCGTTTGATTTGTCATGCATGGCTTTGTTGTAGGTTGTATAGTAGTATATCTGACTACTCAAAAGAAAAGAAAAGATAAAGTCCTTTGCGGACTGTTGTTTTGAGTCTAATGAGTCTACTCTGTTTTGTTCTATTCCTCCTTACGAGCAGGTAAAATGTATTTTACAAGGAAAACCCTGATGTGCTCTGTGTGTTTAGCACTGCAGTGTTTGCTGCAGATGGGATTATCTGATAATTCCTTTCAATTAGATTTTGCCAAATGCTGCACTAATATCACCATCATTGATAACATCAGTCAGGCTGACGTGTCTGCTCAGGCCACCGTCTGATAACTCTCCTTGACCTTGGCTTGGAGGTCGTTCTCCATGTGAACATCTATGTGTATGTGATTACAAGATGGACAGTTTGGCTCCGTTGTTTTCCCTCATTCTTCACTGTCATCTCAGCTCAAAACACTTAACTCTCTTCTTGTTCAGCAGACTTATGACCGTGCATGTGTGTGTGTTTGTCTATAGGCGTGTGATTTTTCCCAGAAATAGGCATTAATAGATGAAGGGAAATAGATAAGCTACCTTTCCCACACCCCTGCAGAGACTGTTTCTTATTTAAAGTCTCACGAACATTAACAGGAAAATAAAGTAAAACTTCCTTTAAATTACTATATTTGCTTAGATTTCTGGATAAAAGCAGGCTGCTAATATATTTGACAGTCTGACAATATAACTATAGAAGGTTATTGTAACTGTGTAAAGAAAATAAATATCAAATGTAATGAAAATACATTTGGTTAACCCAAGTGTTTGTGTCTGCTAAAAAAATGGCTTATGTAAACCAGGGTCATGATAACTCATGGTCATGAAACTCTAACAGTCATATTTACCATTTTCACTATAGATCATTACCACCTTTATCTTAAAATCTTTTTTTTTTGTTTTGTTTGTTTTTTTGTTTGTTTTTTACCAAAGAGATGTGCATTTCTGTTGTTCAGATCGATGCAGCATGGCCTTCTAGCTATAAAATCAATGTTCAGTGTCCCGCAAAAATAAAGATATACATACACTGATAAAAAAAATACATCACTAAGGCCATATGAGTCCACACTAATATGTTTTTATTTATTTTTTTATTTTCTTCATTATTTTACTCTCAATTTTGTCCTTCTGTCTACATTGAAACCGTGTTTTAGGCAACAAAATATATCTTTTTGTAAACTCTTTCCAAAGTGAAATTATTTAATTTGAAAATGCCATTTTCGAGTTGCAATGTAGACCGTTAAAACCGAGGCTTTCGAAAATGATGATGCCTTTTTATTCATAGACCAATTCAGCTAAAATAATGGAGGGAATTGTATAGCAGTTGTTTGGGTGCTCTCCATATGGATAGCTCTGTTAATGATTAATGTCCAGATTGCTTTTCCTGAAAGGACACAAAATGATTACAAAAAACTCATTTTCCTCACAAAGAGCTGGAATGTAAATAAAAGGTTTTAAAAAAGTTTTTTTTCTGTTGTTTCAGTATGGATGACCAACTATTGGTAAACAATTGAACATGGTAGTGTGGACACGTAGTGCTATAGATTAAAATGTCTAAAGCGCATGAAATTTGTATAAGCTTCTGCCAAATGAATAAATGTAAATAAAAACTTAATTGTGCCCTATAGATGAACAAATAACATAACAATTTTTTGTTGTTTATTTGTTTGTTTCTTTGCAACTGCATTAAACCTGCAAGCATCAAAAATGTGATTAAAGTTGGTAGGCCTGTTTTGCAACACATCAGTGTGTTTGTGAGCATGTTAATGAGAATATGATTATTATTAAATGGATCTGTCAGCATCTTTTCTGACTAATTGTCAGTTAAAAGAATATTTATATATATCTAATAAAACAAAACATGTATGTTAATATAATTATATAATAACATAACTATAACACATTTTTGGTCATTTTTATAATAGTCTGTTTTTGATTGATTGTTATACAATTGTATTAGTTATATAATTTACACCGATACTTTCTAAAATCCCGTTTTGTCCACATTTTATTACAGATAATTATGCAAATGTAAGTCACTGAAAACTTTACAAGCTTCATAACTTATAGAGGTGTTTTCTCAAGTCACAAATGAATTCTATAAAAATATATTCACACAATTAGGAAAACATCCACTTGTGTTGCATTAGCATAGTGGTTCTGTGAGGTGCAGACAGGTACCTCTTTAATTTAAGGGTTAGCGTTAGGAGCCTGAGGGGGTTTAGAGTCCAGCCTCTTGTCTAGCGTATACACGACATGTCTTATTAAAGCGCTGATGGCAGGGTTATGCTTCATTGTCATGAGCTAATAACAAGCCACCATCACTGCTCCTGCTCCTGAGGTCACCATTACATTTGACCTCTGTCTCATCATGGCCCTTAATGTGACACCTCTCTCCTCCGCAGGGGCCACATGTACCAATCGCAATCGTGTGTGCTTGATTTAGGCCCCCCTGATTGGCCCGAGCCATGTTGGCCTGTCTAGAAAAGGGAAACGGAGGTGGGCCGGTGCATGCTAATGAGACAGTTATAGCATAGGGCTCTAATGTCTTACACACAAAACACACACGCACCCTCAGTGTTGTTGAGCAGGCTCCAGCTGCAGTCTGTCAGGTGGCTTGTTACATACTGTCATTTTCTCACTTTTCTATACTCTAATACCAGACTGTTGCTTTGGCTACTGTCTCTGGTCTGCTTGTTGGTTCCTAAGAACTGGAGGGGAAAAAAAGAAAGAAAAAAAATGACAGATAAGAGTCATTTGTTAGTAAATAAGATCTCAAATTAGGTTATACTTGTTGTTGTAGTATAAAATATATGAACTATTCGGGTTCATGAATCTGACTGCAGAGGTTGTGGTGTAAATTTTTGATCAGAATCAAAATATGACTGGCCTCATTGTTGTGTGTGTAAATGCACTATACTGGTCACACTGTATGCTTTTGATTCACTAAAAAGAACATAATTATAGGATTCATAGTTTATGTTTTTGCTTTATTAAACTTAACTGATTCATAAAAGTCATTAGTTGGTGATTCATGAACTACGCTCATTATGTTTATTATTATTATTTAGTGAAACAAATTTTATGATTTGATCATGAGTCATGACTCCTCATCAAATGGACTTCAGTGGTCACTGCGTGTTTTAGATTCACAAAAAATAACTCAAGAGTTATTAGTCTGCATTTTTGGTACATGTTTTTAGTTTGTTTGTTTGTGAATCAGATTGCAGTGGTTTTGGTGTTTTTGTTTAACTGAAAAAAAGGTTTGCAAGAATCAACTGTTCATGAACTGCACTGGGCAACAATACATGTTTTTGCTACAATAAATTTAACAGACTTATAAAACATTAGTTCTTAAACTACACTTATTACTGGTATATGTTTTGGTTCACTACAAAGAACTGGATCAGAGAGTCATTTGTTCATGAATTGTTCCTCAAATGAAATACACTGGTCACACTGCATGTTTTAGATTCACTACAAAGATTCATTCATTCATTTCATTTTCTTTTCGGCTTAGTCCCTTTATTAATCAGCGGTCACCAGAGTGGAATGAACCACCAACTTATCCAGCATATGTTTTACGCAGCGGATGCACTTCCAGCTGCAACCCATCACTGGGAAACACCCATACACTCTCATTTACACACATACACTATAGGCAATTTAGCTTACCCAATTCACCTATAGCACATGTCTTTGGATTGTGGGGGAAACCGGAGCACCTGGAGGAAACCCACGCCAACACAGGGAGAACATGCAAACTCCACATAGAAATGCCAACTGACCCAGCCGAGCCTCGAACCTGCAACCTTCTTGCTGTGAGGCAACAGTGCTACCCACCGTGCCGCTCACTACAAAGATATGTGTCTAATTTACTGAAAATACTCCAATCATAAATTTCATTAATTAAAAGCAACAAAAACAACTAATTGCATAATTATTTGAGTATTTATTTCTGTGTAGATTAGGTCATAATAATGACTTTTGTCCGCATCTCATTCAATACAGACTGAAAAAATTGCAATTCAGGGAAAGCATTTATTTATTTTTTATTCCCTAGCACTGGAGATTGAGCAGCAGCGCATTGCAGCAATAAACATAGGTGTATATGCAAATATGTGTGCAAACCTTTGTGCAAACGTGCACACATACAAGTCCTCCTACAGGCCCGTGGAGGTATGCTGTTAATGATCCACCTGTCAGGCTAACACACTCTTCCCTGCATTTTGTTTTTTGATTAGAGTGATGCATTGGCCTTTTGTCATCTGCTCTGTCAACCAGCATAATTACAACTCAGCCCCATCACACAGGCCTGCCACATGCACTGACCATCTTTATATCTTTCCTTCCTCATTACCTTTCCTTATTCCTTTCAAAGGTGCATAGTAGTCCTACAGCATATATATAGAATAATATAATGACAGGGATTTTCAATATAGCTTGATTAGTCAAATATATATAATTCCTGAATCTAGTTGAAACTGACATTTCCCCCCCAAATTATGTCACACAGGCACATGACATTGAACGGTGCGATAATGACTCCATAGAGCTCGAGCAACCTCACCAATTACATTTTCAGATGACAGCACCAACCCCATTAATGACACACAAGTGCATTGCTATTCCACTCTCTCTGTGTCGTTTTCGGCTGCAGATGTAATTGGCAGTTGCTGTGGCTATAGAGCAGTTTTTTCTCCTAGACAAGAACATCTCAATGTGCATCACGCAAACAGACACACACTCTTCTGAAAGTCCCAGTGACATTAAACGGCAGTTGTGTCTGCACTAGCTTACTGTGCCCAAGTTCGATGGGACAAGCTGAGCACAGCACATTCGAAACACAGTTCAACTCCTCCTAAAAAACTCCTGCTGAATCCGCTTGCTTTAACAAGGCCTCACTGGATGACCCTTTTGCCCCTATAGCTGTGGATAAACATAGAAGCAAAACATACTTATAAAAGATCCAGCACTTGATGTCATTATTTAATAAAATTTTTATTTTTATTTAAATCAAAACAACCTGGCCACAAAAATGCCAAATCACAGACTTTGTTTACGAATTGTATATAATTCATAATACATTTTTGCAACAATAGTCCAAAGTTAAAATCTTTTTCTAATAATTATAAAATATACTAATAATTTTACAAATACAAATAAAACAGTTTATTTGATGTATCATGGCAACGTCAGACATTTCAAATAGCCTCATTTATTTATTTATTTATTTATTTAAAAATAAAATAAAATACCTAAACATCTATGAACATCATAAGATTAATTTTAATTTAGTTTTCTTGTTTGTTTGTTTGTTTGTTTGTTTGTTTTGTTAGTTTGTTTCCCTTTTTTATCTTTTAAGTAGCATAGTTTGGTTGACTTATTACTTTATGTAATAAATGAACTTGTTTGTCCTCTCTCTCTCTCTCTCTCTCTCTCTCTCTCTCTCTCTCTCTCTCTC
>CAIGQW010053631.1:8423504-8440898 GCA_903798125.1 Danio choprae
TATATATATATATATATATTCATTCATTCATTTTCTTTTCGGCTTATTCTCTTTATTAATCTGGGGTCGCTACAGCGGAATGAACCGCCAACAGCATATGTTTTATGCAGCAGATGCCCTTCCAGCTGCAACCCATTACTGGGAAACATCCATACACACCCATTCACACACATACACTACGGACAATTTAGCTTATCCAATTCACCTATATATGTACTTTAAACTATTATAAAATCTGACATCGAATTGCTGTGATGCTGCAACAAAGTTGCAATATTTTCTATGCAATATGATATACCGTCCTTGCTCTTACATCAGACCAGGGGTTTCAGCCTCTCTTTTGTCACCTCCTCTCTCTTCTTTGTGACAACTTCCTGTAGCTCTCCATCAAATCGGGCTGAGCCAGCCGCATTGTCTGACACATCCTGACACATTGAGAGCTAATTACACAACAAATAATTAACCTGACAACATGGCACAGAAACAATGACACACTCTCAAGATGGCTGTCTCAGGCCTTGATGGATGACTTAAAATAGATCTATCTGCTGAAAATGACCTCCCACGTACACTGCCGAAATCCACGTTGACATACTGAAGCTATCACAAGCAAATTATGCGTTATTTTGGGTATAAACTGTCTACTCACTGACATAATGACATGTAAATAAATACACATGCACACACTGAAGGTTATTCATTATATGCTCTCCCTCAATAGCGAACACTCATGAAGAGGGCAACTTTAGAAAGCAGAAATTCAATTGTCTGGATGAAAGAGAGGGATTCCCACTTTTGTCGATTTGGAAGGCTGCAGAGGGCTGTAGGAAAAGGATGGGAAAATTAATGACTACAATGGAGTCTTCGCATTTTTCTTACTGCTAAAAAATTCCACAAAGGACAAGGCCAGTGACAAGCCCTATTATTTGGTTATGTTTGCAAAGAAGCGACAGCTCCTGCTGAGAAGAGGTGACCTGGAGAGGGGGATCTATAGGAGGGGGGCTTAGGGGCCCCGGGTGTCAAGAGGGCCAGTGAAATGGTGGCTGATGAGTACAGGTCTGCCCCCCTTCCTTTGTAGCCACGTCGCGTGGAGCTACCAGGCCGTCAACACAAAGACAAATTATCGCGAGGGGAATTTCACAGCGGAGGAAGACCTGTCATCCACTAAAGCATTTTCTCTCTCTCTCTGTGCCTATGTATACTTTGCTCTCTAGTTACTTTAAAGCACTCGTTGTTGTTGAGAGCACAAGAGAGAAAGAAGAAAGAAGGGACGAGTGAGAGAGGAAAAGCATTGTGTCATATCTTCTAGTCGTAGTCAGTTTTGTGATGCACAGAAGAACAGCAGCAGTGAGGCAGAGACAATAACAGCAGCACAACAACACACTAATGTGAACACACACATACACACAACTAAAAAGTTTGAAGATATACTAAATAATATAGTAAATAAAACAAAAATTACTCTTCCCAAACCCACTGCAAATTACAAAATTCTCTTATTAGAGAAAATATTATGAAAAGGCTTATTTACATTTTTTTAGCAAAACACCAAATCCATCAATGATTTACTGGTGGGACAATTGAAAAGGGCTTGTTAGTGTTGCAAATCATACTTGTAAGCTCCAATAACTTTTACTCTACCATTTATTTTTCTGAAGGAGTAAAGATTGTTTCCTGAACCTCTAGATTGCATTTTATTAAGCAGAATTTAAATGCATCTTGATAGATGTCATAGGATTAACCTTTGTAGTTACATAATATGTGTGTATGTGCTGTGTATGTTTATTATGTGTATATAAATATATGCATGCATATATTTGAAAATGTTTTTTTTATTTATCTTTACATATAAAATAGATATGTACATAATACAAATTATTTATAAATGTATGAACATCTATGAAATGATTTTGATTCTGTACTTATGTGCGTCATTTTTTTATTAATGTATGTGTGTTTATAAATACACAATACATATACAAAACACACAGACATATTATGTAAAAACGATTAAAAAAAACGATATTTTTGTAAATCTAATTTTAGACAATATAACTGCAATTCATTTTAACTAAGACATGATTATATAATGTATTAATATTGATTACTGATTTTCAATCAGTTCTTTATAGAATAAAACTAATAACAGTACTTTACATTATTCAAATAGGGCCTCACGGTGGCGCAGTGGGTAGCACGATCGCCTCACAGCAAGAAGGTCACTTCGAGCCTCGGCTGGGTCAGTTGGCATTTTTGTGTGGAGTTTGCATGTTCTCCCCGTGTTGGCGTGGGTTTCCTCCAGGTGCTCCGGTTTCCCCCACACGTCCAAAGACATGTGGTATAGGTGAATAGGGTAAGCTAAATTGTCCGTAGTGTATGTGTGTGAATGGGTGTGTATGGATGTTTCCCAGTGATGGGTTGCAGCTGGAAGGACATCCGCTGCGTAAAACATATGCTGGATAAGTTGGCGGTTCATTCCGCTGTGGCGACCCCAGATTAATAAAGGGACTAAGCCGAAAAGAAAATGAATGAATGAATTAATTATTCAAATAGCTAATATATCCAGGAAAATAAAGTAAATTGTTTTATGTATTGGCAAGGTTTTATTAGCTGAAAGAGTGCCAAGACTTTCTGCCACAATATCAAATAACTTTTTTGAAATAAAATAAAATAAAAGAGAAAACAATTATTTTACATTGTATAATCCTTTCAAAAAAGTCATTCTATATAATCTTTTTGAAAAATGGGTTTATGGGCAATGAGTTCATACGTAACCTTCTTGTTATACCCATGTCATTTTACAAACTTTTATTCATAAAAAGAAAACACAAACCTGTATTATAAACATACACACTCTGTATTCGTCTTTACACCGATCACAAATCAGTCGTATATGTGGTTGAACATCTATCTACCGGATATGCAGTTGACCCATTCAAGCTAGTGAACTCACTGATATAATTGTAGAGTGGTGGCCAATGTTATTAACATAACAGGAGCTTTATTGTCCATATCAGAATAATGGCATCATAACTCTTGACTGCATAATAGCTTTGAATCATGTTCAGCATTTTACAGCCGAATGTCTTACAACTCGCTTTAATTCCACATACGTGCATGTATCCAAACAACATTTCTAATAAAAGGAACAATGAAGCTTTGAGCTGCCCTTAGAAATAGACAGCTGCTATTGTGGTCCAAGATATCGTTTCAATCGCATCAATATGACAGGGCCTTTTAAACTCATCCTCAAGAGAACAAAGACTTCAAGTCCTTAACAAATGTATGGGGGGATGCCAAACCCTTATGCCTCGATTTCATTCTTTCTTTTGCCCATTTTCTTTCTCTCGTTTTTTCGCTCCCTCAAGCAGGGGCATGAACTTGGTTGGGCTTGACGTACCCCACCCATCCCGAATACCACATTTGGAGCACACTGTCACAATTGGCTGAATAATCTCACCCCCTGTCACTGGTACCTTACATTCACATATAAACCAATCCAATAATACCCACACAGAGCACAGATAGCTGAATAATGCACGGAGACATGGAGAAAGAGAGAGAGAGAGACTGCAGGACAAGTGTTGTAACTTTTCTCATGTCAGTTTCTCCTCGGGGGGAAGCCAGAGAAATGGCAGCGAGGGGGGGGCGTGTCTTTTAAAGACACTGCTTTGAACCGAATTCATGGCCTATTTGCATAAGCAGATTTGGGCTGAGTGAATGGCTGAAGCTCTGTGTCTGGTCATTAATATGCGAGCTAATTCAGTCCAATGTAAGCCCATTGAGAGTGTACTAAAGGCCAGTTATCCGAGCCCTATTGTTTAGGGTCTAAACCAGCTCCAGCAGTTGTTACAAATTACATACTTAATTGATTTAAAATCTGCCATAAACCACACAATCAGTCGGGAAGCCGTACTATTGGCTGATGTGAAATTTAAAGAGCGAGCGCGCCTTTTGACTGGTATGTGAGTGTGTGTTGTGTGGATTAAAACAACATGGAAACTGCATGTGGAACTGCAAAAGACATGCAACCTCTAAAGTGGAAGATTGGGTAGAAGTGAAAGGGCACAACACAGCATATGTTCACAAGTTGTTTTCACACAAAAGCCCACACAAAAGCCTCTGCATTTAATCTCGATGAGACAGCTGGACAGAATCACTATCATTCCTTTTTACGTTGCAATACAATAATCTGGAAAAAGAAAATCATTTGCTAGACCGTGAGAAAATAGCACTGATTGACTTGAGATGTTATACAAAACAGTGGTTACATTTGTTACTGTCATAACTTTCTTCGGCTGTGAAAACTTTTGGCCTTGTTGGCTTTAAGACACCTTTAAAAGACATTTTCACACTGTTTATAAGTTACTTTAGATCATATCCACCACAATTTTGTGGAAATTGCATTGATATATATTATAGAAATATTAATATTGATTATATTAATAAAAAAGAGAAAGATTGATTAATTTTATTTGTTTGCTACTGGGGCCTCACGGTGGCGCAGTGGGTAGCACGATCACCTCACAGCAAGAAGGTCGCTGGTTCGAGCCTCGGCAGGGTCAGTTGGCATTTCTGTGTGGAGTTTGCATGTTCTCCCCGTGTTGGCGTGGGTTTCCTCCGGGTGCTCCGGTTTCCCCCACAAGTCCAAAGACATGCGCTATAGGTGAATTGGGTAGGCTAAATTGTCCGTAGTGTATGTGTGTGAATGGGTGTGTATGGATGTTTCCCAGTGATGGGTTGCAGCTGGAAGGGCATCCGCTGTGTAAAACATATGCTGGATAAGTTGGCGGTTCATTCCGCTGTGGCGACCCCAGATTAATAAAGGGACTAAGTCGACATGAAAATGAATGAATGAATGAATGTTTGCTACTGATTGTTATAGTCAATTTTCAGAGCATTTTATACACACAACTTTTCAGTGTATTCTGAATATTCTTTTCAAATATTCTGTAAACAATTTATCTTTACTTTAATTTTGGTTTCGTTTTTGCACATAAAAAGTTTTTGTGAAATCTGTTTAATTGTTAGAATGAAAGTCAATGCCAGTGCCTCAATTTTATGAAACAGCTATATCCTGGAAGTTTCTTTACTTGAATTCTTCTATCTGTCCATTCTCTTAGCAGTTGCACAAATGTACATAAACCTTATGTAAAAGAACTGTTTAATCATGTTTAAGACTCTTAGTGTGTTAGTATGTGTGTGTGCATAGTCTATACGGAAGAGAAAGAGAAAATGTGTTTTGTGTGAAAAAAGTGTGTGTGTGTGCGCGCAAAAGAGAGAAAGAGAGCGAAAGTGTGTGTCATGTTGGGCAAGAAAACACGCTCAGTCAGATGTAATCTTGTTTAATGTACCTCTGCTCTACTGAGAGCTCTAAGCCCTTCGCGTGTGAGTAGTATTAGTGTGCAATCTCTCTCTCTTTCTCTCACTCCCATTCTCTCCCACTCTCTCTTTTGTCCCGCTGACCCCCTGCTTCAGCCACAGCCATTGTAAACCTCTGTCTAACCCGTGTGTGTAGGGGCCAACTTCGTTCCTTACCCTTTTCTCCCCTCTCTCTAGCCCAGATACGGCACATCAAAGCCAGAAGAGACACTCTTTGTGCTTACTGCTCCCTTGACTCTCAACATGTGGTTTTGAAGGCTAGAAACATCGGCCCCTTTTAACCCATTCTGAGGAGATTAGGCAGCGCCTTCAGTTGAGCATTAGGGAAACTATAGTAACCAATAAGCCGTATGTCCGTGAATGGAAACTATGTATCTTGTCAGAGAGGAGCTGTCGGGACATCACGATCCCAGACAAGTTCCTCTGCGGGGCTTTGGCACCCTTGACAGGGGCCCCTTCTTTTCAGGCCGACACAAAGTGACACACCAGAACCCCCCTCTTCACCCCTGCTCTGCAGCGGACGCGCTCCTAATGGTAATTTAAATTCAACAGAAACAGCAGAAGGAGGGGGAAAAAAAGTTGTTTTCAGCAGAGGCACAAGCATTTAATTATCACAGGCCAACATTTTTTGGCTTGTTTATGCATGTGTCTTGCCCACAACTGCGAGAGCGAAAGCTGTGCTGAGATGCGAACCAAAAAGGGGCTAAAAAAAGCTGTCGGATGGATGACCCGTGGTCCGTGTGAGGAGACTTGGGAAATAAAGCCTGCTTTAAACTGTGTGTTTTTCAGAGGAGAAGCATGTGTGTGTATGTATCTTGTGGTGATGGGGAAAGATGGGAACAGGCCAAGCTACTCTGCTGGCTCAGGCTTCATTAAGAGGTGTAAACAGATCTCGGCAGGGCCCGGTGGCACACTCGCACTCACAGGGCATACTGTATATGCACTGGCATGGCAAGGAGCACAGATACCCATTCCCACTAAGTCATACACTCTCCCTTACACAGACACACAGGGTAGGCCTAACTGTAGGCCCCAATCAGATGCTGGCTTCTCTGTAAGCCTTATGTGAGCTAAAGGCTCCAAGCAGTGGCAACTCATTAAAACTGAGATCCTGGAGCAACTGTCGCGCCACTAGCAACTGGAAGCAACCTTTTTCATGCTAGGGGCAGACCAGTATCCCAGACCCAAAGAGCCTGACACATTACAGCCCACACATGCAGGGATCAGGTCTTTCTAAACAGCATGATGTACACTTGACATACCTCACCTAAACACTGCCATATGCTTAATGCTGTTTGCGAAGAAACTGTGTGTGCGACATTTGTGATGTTTTTTTTAGGGATGAACAAGATATTGGAAACAAATTATATGCGATAATGCAATGGACATATATTTTGTAGGTAGTTTATTCATTCATTAATTTTCCTTCGGCTTAGTCCCTTTATTCATCAGGGGTCGCCACAGCGGAATGAACCACCAACTTATCCAGAATATGTTTTACACAGCAGATGCCCTTCCAGCTGCAACCCAGTACTGGGAAACATCCATACACACTTATTCACACACATACACTACGGCCAATTTAGTTTATTCAATTCACCTATAGCGCATGTCTTTGGACTATGGAAAAAAACAGCACCCAGAGAAAATCCACGCAAACACAGGTAGAACATGCAAACTCCACACAGAAATGCCAACAGACCCAGCTGGGGCTCGAACCAGCGACCTTCTTGCTGTGAGGCGACAGTGCTAACCACTGAGCCACTGTGTCACCCGTTGGTAGTTTATATCTACTATAAACTAGTACTAATGTTCTAACAACATTTAGACAAAATAGGTACAGTAGATCTGTAGATTTATGAGGGTTCTCTTTAGTTTTCACTTTTCAACTTTCCAACTACTTGCCAGTTAGCAGTCATAAGAGTTTAATAGGTTTTCTGCTTAAAATATTAGCTGCCACTTTCATTCTCCCCATACATTATTCTAACTATACTGTAAGTACTTATCTTACAATCTAATAATAGTCTACTAATGCTCTAATGAGAGTTGGTTGATGTGTAGTTGCCCAAGTGCTTGTTTAGCCAACAGAGCATCTAATGGGAACTGTCAAATAAAGTGTAACCTAGAATGTTACTATCAATGAGGCTTTGCTTATCTGCCATAACAGGGAAACAATTGTTGGCTTATCAGCAACAACAGTACCAGCCAGAATGTTTACTACTGTAAAGAATGTGTCTTTGAGTATATTTTCATGTTATCAAGAAATGCCCACTGATGAAGGGATGCTGTATCATCAGTCAGGAGCTTGGCCCAGTTTTACGTGGCTTTGGGAACCTTCTGGAGCGTTCTTTGGGGTGACTGCTCCTCCACATGGGTCAGTCTGAGGCTGACCCGTATTCTAAACCGGGCTACTGGCAGCCAGCCTGCTTCCGTCTGTTGGGCATATTGGGCCGTTTAGTGGGGTGCTTGTGAAGATCAAATGGGTTAAGATGGTCCTTCTCCGTCTGTTGGGAGAAAAAGAACATCAAAAAGGTGTAAATTTCACTTCCCCACTTTTGATTAAGTCAAGCATGAAAAGAAATGTAATACTCTCGAGTGGCAAAGGCTCTACACTATTGATGCAGTTACTTCTGCTTGAGAGGAGCCAGTGAGCCTGCAGGGAGTGGAGCTGAGGCTGGGCTGGGTAAAGACACAGCCAGATGGAGGGCTTTCTCTGCTTCTGAAAGGAGGCTTAAGAGCTCCCTTCCTCAATCCCTCTCTATACTGCCTGGGTGCTGTCCCAGTCCTGCTTGCCCCTCTTAACCCCACAAGCTCTCTCTCCCCTTATTTCTCCCTTTCTCTCTCTCACTCAGTAGCTTCCACCATATGGGCTTGTTTAAAAACTCCAACAGCTTGCTAAACACAAGCACAACAACACAGTATTCATAACTTGTGCTATCCAACAGAGATCTCTCCTATCCCAATCACACACGCACACACACAGTCAAATTTTTTCCTCACAACACCAATGACATTTAATATAGCATTGCTAATATTTAGTTAAATCACTTGTTTTATATATATTATATATAAACATTTGCACACATTTGTTTGCATTTATATATTCATGTATATGTGTGTGCATGTTTAATCAATTCTTTATATTTATAAAACAAAATTTCAGCAAATTACACAAATGTCTTTATTCAAGTATGAACAACTTGAAAGGACGTTTCTTCCACTTATAGGCCTTTTACTTATTTTATTATTTTTTATATCTTATGTTTGGTCCCAATACCTTTTACTGTTGGGATGATTGGGTTTTGAACAGTTTCGATATATATATTAATTAAAATTTATTTATTTATTTTGACACTTTTGACAATTGTTTTTTTTTTTTACTGTTTATTTAGTGTATTGCACTGATCACCCCAAATAACACTGTTCCTTATTACTACTAGACCTTTTCCAAAGTGAAATTCAACCCTAGAAATAGTCAGCCCAGTATTCTGAGGACAGAGGAATGGGGAGTCTTTTTGAAAGGACTTAATAGAATCTTTACCCGCTCCAACAATCCACTCCCTCTGAGCTGCATTAAGTAGTTATTGTAGAGGGACAATGACCTAAATAGCTCAACATCAACTTCATTAGCCATGCGGCCAAGACCGAGAGCATTTCACGGTGGAGGCTATTGTCAGGGCTCACCCCAGGTGAGCATTAAATTGCAAATGATACTCTGAAAGGCGCAGAGAGAGAGAGCGAGAGGGAGATGGACTGAGAGGAGAGAGAATAGTAGCAAGGATGAGAAAGCAAGTGAAAAGGCAGTGGAGAGCTGCTCTGACCGTAAAAAATCCAATCCATCACGGAATGCATTCCTCTCCTCTCCTAAGTGTCTTATTTGTAAGCAAGACCAAGCTCAACCCTTTGGGGTGAGAGAGAACGAGAGAGAGAGAGATAGAGAAAGAGAGAAGAGCCCCCGGAGTCTAATGACAGGCTGATAGCAATTACTTTAGTCCGTCAACAGTGGCTCCCTATCGGCACATTCCTGCTGAAAATTAGTAGACTGAGGAAAATAAGGAGTGAATTGGATTTAGGAGGAGGAGAAAAAAAGAACTTTTGATTCACTCCATATAAGTATATCAAAGTCGCTCTTAAGGGAGGGAATGAGGGAGGAAGAGAGAGAGAGAGAGAGAGAGAGAGAGGCAGAGAGAGAGAGAGAGAGAGGCAGAGAGAGAGAAAGTTACAGCAATTGGGAAAAAAATCTTCCTGCATGAGTCTTCTCTGGCTTTGTTACTCTGCAAATCAATAAGCGCATCCTCCCGGCCTCACCATTTCCACTTTAATGGTTCCTCCGATCAACATGTTAATAAAAAGTCCTCTGTAGAGCACTCAGCGAGGGCCTGGCGACTAGATGACTGACTGTAAGAGATGGCACGATTCCGGGGGTGCGTTCCCAGGCGGAACTGCGTCGTGTCACCCTGCCGGATGAGAAATTGGGCCTTTACATATTCCTTGTCACCGGCGGCTGAAGTGAAGGCACCCCAGAGGCCGGTGTTGGTTGCTGCTTGCCTGGTGGACTGGAGTAAATTAAAGCAGGGATTAGGCTGGGCTGAGATACTAGCTGACAGGCTCAGAGGATGCAGTCTGGCAGAGGGCTCTCTCCCTGCCCATATGTCTTCATGAAGCACCCCAGTGGGGGCTCACTAATGAGACCAGCACAGCACGGCAGTTTAGCTCCCAAACACCAGAGGACACACACAAAGAGCCGTCATAAGGACACACACGCACACACATACACAGAAGTGACACAAATAGCCACCAAAAGCACTTTTTAAGCTGAAATTTGTCAGAGCTGCAGTGATAACCTGTTTCCCCTCATGGAGGAGTTCCTCAACAGTACTGTGTCTTCTGTACATGTTTATGCTTTCGGTGTGTGTGAAATCGCATCTGAAAAATGAACAAAAACCACAACAAATCTGACAAGCGGGTACTAGAGACTCTCCATGAAAGCTAATCCCTTTTCTCCGTGCAAGACCTATCTAGGCTCTTGATCTTGAGTTGGGGGAGGCATGGAGTATACCTGCCCGCAGGCTGCCGAGAGGTGTGCTAGCTTTAGAACTATAATTACCAGCGATTACAGCATAATTACGCACGTTAGCGCTTTAGGTTTTTCTTGCTCTTCCATGGGACGCCGCAATTAGTAACTAGCCCCTGTTAACAGCTCTTTGAGCATGTGCGTTTGCCAGTCCCCACGCTCATGTGGATAAATATCCTCTGGCTACGAAACATAAATATGAAACATGACTGTGACTGACTACTCTGTTTGATGATGCCGAGGTAGTGATTTCCTTGAAATATGAATATATACATGACGTGTCAAATGCGCTTCTCTGTCCTTACTTGAAAAAAAGCATAATAATAATACTTAAAGAAAAAAAGAGAGAGAGAGAAAGTTTTTATTCGGCCGTTTTGTTTGTCTGTGGATGTTTCCTGTACTTTGTGGAAAGCCTTCAAAATCCACATCCTATTATGTAACATTCAACTTGAAATGAAATGGGAGCATAAAAGTGAAAATAAATTCCATCAAGTGGGATAGCAGTCATGAAAGAGAGGAGCACAGAATGATTGTCCTGTGCTCTTACGGTAAGCCTCAGCACCGCTCAACCACAGAGCCATTAAAAAAGCCATCGATCCACCACACTCTCAATGAGGACAAGCGTGAGATGGGCAGAGACAGACCTGTGTGAAAAGAAGTGATTTTAAAGATGTTGCATGTATTGTGCAGTTTTTTATATGGGAATCTTTAATACTGTTATGTAGTTTCATGATTCATTTTGGATTTGCTTTATTTTGTGTATATTTCTTTACTTTTAAAGACATAATTCAATCAAAAAATGATTGAAATTTACTCCGCAATAAACCTGTATGGCACACTTCTTTTAAAGACAAAAGAAGAGAACATTTTTGGTGTCCAACAAAATTGGTGTCCACTTTCATAGAAGAAAGTCATAAAAGCTTTAAACTTTTTGGGGGTGCTAATACCAGTACATATTTTAACAAACAACTATTCACAGATTATGATATAATCCAATTTTGTTCTGGCAAGTATTTGCCAGCATTTTTCAATGCTATTTGCCTCTTTTAAATTAATCAAAATTGTATCATTTACAGTTTTCATGGATTCATATAGTTTACCCTTAGTTATCTTTGCCAACATTAACATAGTGTTGAAATAGGGTACAGTTTAGTGTTAGGGTTTGAAAAAAACCCTGCCATTTGCAGTATTTGCAAAGTTACTTTAAAGTTACTTTAAAGTTACTTTAAAGTTGTATTTCAGTACAATGTTTATTGGGGGTCCATCAAAATAAAGTGTTTGATATTAAGCAGGCAGTCCACTGATGCTTGATTGGCCGCTTAGTTGACACGTAGTTACTAAGGTACAGTAAGAACAACTAGGTGAACAAGTATTACTAGTACATATTATAACAACCATCTGACACTGAGTCACTGAATATGGAAACATCAACAACAACAATAGCAAGACTGGCAACTATTATAATAATAATATTTTAATGAATGACACGAGTTGTGGTTATTTTCCAGGCTCTACAATGCCAGGCTATCAATAATTAAATCATCTGAGCAATGCACTCTGAGATCCCAGAGAGGGCACGGTGCAAAAGTTTATGTTCCCAGGACATGCAGGAGAGTGAGAACGAGAAAAGTGAGCAAGACCGAACGAGCGAACGAGGATGAAAGGATGAGCAGTGCGCCTGCCGCATAGATTTTTCTCCGCAGAGTGGATTACAGACACCTACTTCCAGCTTAGGGTGGAGTTTTTGAAGTTTGGGCTGGGAGGGAAGAGATGCCTTTGGCAGAGTCCTGTTTGATTCTGGTGGGAGCTTGCCACTAATCCCACCCTCTGCACACACACAAGCACGCAAACGGCAGCGTTCTCACCTTCCGCCTGATCCACTGCACTCCTCCCGGCGGTCGCAGGATCGTTATCCTTCCATCCCTCCCTCCATCCATTTGCAGGAGCAAGAGATGCGGATGTTGGGGTGTTCTCGTCTCCTGTTCATTAATTTCCCTAAGCAGATTAGTGGATGTGTGTTTGTTGTTGTTGAAGCTATCTGATTTGCCTAAGCCCTTTGTTTTTTCATGTGGTTTACACTTTAAAGCCCCCCTCTTTTTCACAATCAGCCTCTCTGATGGGGGATAAAATGGACCTACTGGCAGAGAAGCAGCAGAGAACAGCAGAGGCATACACAAACACAAACACACACACTGGTCGCTGGGACCGTAAAGTGGGGGAAAGGTGGGGGCGGCCCTTTCTGTGAGTTTAGACATGCCAAGAAGCAGACGAGCTGCACGGCATGATGATCTGCCCGGCTCAGGCCTGAAGACCAGATAACAGGCCGTTTCAACATGCGCTCTGTAGGGTCAGTGGACAGTGGCGCCTCTCCCAGTGTCCGATCCTGCCATACAGGATACTGAACATTGACAATAGTGTATGACTGCCAGTTTCTCAGCCAAGTGCCGCGCTGAAAAATGAACCATCAAAATGACGTGGTCAGTTGGCAGGCCATTGCTGGGTACCTTGTGAAAATGACAGTTCTTTTAACGTTCAGCCACCGGATGGGAATTTGCCAGTGATGAGCTATTGGGAGCCCAGAGGTCGCTTCGTCTTCTCCCCAAAATGTCTCATTAGAGAGATGAACAGCGAGCGTGTCCCATCCAACAAGCTGCTGGCAGAGTCCGTGCTGCCGCGATTCAACTGGACGCCCCGCACACATCATTATCAGCTATCTGCGACAGTCAGCCTGGAATTACACAATTAATCCCGCTTTTCATATGCCGTGGACAGAGAGTGATCCAGTGAGTTCTCTGTAAATGAGCTGTCTTGCTCTATAACCGAGGACGGAGGAGAGTATATTTCACAAAGAGCTTGATCTGAACACACTGTACAGGTAATACAAACAGAAGACACATTACCTAATAGTGGTCTACATAACTGTAGTCATCTCATTGTGACTTATTTAATAATCATGATCATAATCATCTTCGTTTAAATGATGATTTATTTTCTGTTAAAATTTTCTGTTTATAGCAAATTAAATACTACTACTACTACTACTACTACTACTACTACTACTACTACTACTACTACTACTACTACATTACTACTACTAATAATAATTATTTTTATTAGTAGTAGTATTATTATGATTATTATTATGATTATTATTAAATGAAACTTAATTCTGAATAGATATTATAAAATATTTTAATAAAATAATCATTTAATAATAATAATACTTATTTTAAATACAATTATTTTATTCAAGTTTTTACTTCTTAACAACAAAAATAAGTGTGATAAACATGAAAAATAACTGATATATAATACATTGATGTAGTTTTTTGTCTGCTTATAACAACAACAAGAGTTTATTTATTTACTGATTTATTACAGTAAAGATGAACAAATATACAAATGTAAAAATACTACTACTAATAATAATGATTTTAATAATGTTAATAATAATAACAATAATGCATATTTGCTTAAATATAATAACAATAACCTATTCTAGCTAAGCATGTCCATGTTTTTCTGTCAATATAGACTTTGTCATGTTTGTGTGCCAGAGTTAATAAATGTATCTTTCATAAAATTTATTTATTTGTGTCTGGCTGTTGCTGTTCTCTGTTATCTTTCTCTCCTGTCTCTCATGTTATGAAGGGCCTCCAGGGGCCTAGTGGGGAAAGAGCGTCTTCCTGGACCTGCAAGGTGACACTGTGAAGTCACTGTGCATGTGTGTGTATTTCACTTCAGGCACTGGTCACAGCCTCTTTGCCTTGGTTAAGCCTGCTGCTATATAAATTCAGTAAACTTCATGGAAATTTAATAAGCAACGCTGTTTTGTGTTTGCCTGGTGAGCTTGCTGCCATGCCCCAAGCTGAGAGGCATATTTGTGATGATTCCCCTTTTCCCACTCATCCTTATACTCCACATCTTCCTTTTCTCTTTTGGTCTTTTTTCTTTTTTCTTTTTTTTTAGAGTGGTGGGGACGTCCCTCTTAGTGCAGCTATAGAAGTTACAGAGGCTGTTTTGACCCCCGGGTTACTTCTGTTTAAGCCAATACAGACTGAGCACGTTCTTAGGGGGCACAATATCAGGGGGGTCTGTCTTTTTCCTTTCCTCTTTTCCTTCCTTACTTCAAATATCATGCCTACAGAAAGCATTCAGTTAAAAGGACAGTTATATTCATTTGAAATCTTTTTTTCCCAAGTCTCTCCTTTACTCTCTCCCTCTTCTCTGCTTTCATCTTTCTAGCTGGTTTCTTCTCTTCTGCACCATACCGTGCACATCTCTGCCATGACAACTAAATAGGCCCCCTAATACCACTTCATAAAGGATGGAGGTATCCCCTAGGCAAGTCCTTGTAAATTAAACCCATAAACGGTGCCCTGACTCAGGGCTTAAAGACTCAAACCTCTCACTCAAGTGACAGCGCCAGTTCCACAGTCCGCACTAAAGCACACCTCAACAAGGTGTAATTTATAGGCATGTCTTACAGTGAGAAATAAATGTATCGCCACATTAGGAGGGCTGGGACTGTGAATATACGGATGTGTGTGGGTCAGGTTTAGATTACACTGGGCCTACATCTACACTGAGAGCAGTTGCTAGTAAATTCCAAGAGGAATTGTTGTAGATGTTTTATGTGTTAAATACAAGATAAAATAGATTGTGGTGAATGACTTTTAATGAAGTGAATAATATGTGAACAAATACTGTTACATTAGGCTAGCCACATGATGTATACAATATATTAACATGATCCTAGCATTTACTAATCTATTCTGTATAGTTTTATTTGAATTTAGAGCTTTGTTGCCTTGTCATAATACCTCAGTCCAATCACTTTTTTAATTTCATTATTCAGGACTTTAGTACATATGAATGGATGGATGGATGGATGAAGATGGACTAAAAAAAGAATGATCAAACAAATGGATGAATTAATTAAATGAATGAAGATAGACTGATGAATATACAAATGAATTAACATAGATAGATGTGTGTGTGTGTGTGTGTGTGCGTGTGCGTGTGCGTGTGTGTGTGTGTGTGTGTGTGTGTGACACAAATGTCTATGCCATTGGTATTGCACAGATATTAAAGAGATATGGTGAATTATGAGGACATTGCTTATATCTCTGTATTTCAAAAAGCTTAGAAATCAAATATAATGTGTTTATTTGTTAGTTTTTTCATTTAGTTAAACTGTACAAAGTTTATTGTGAGGGTTGGGTTTATGGATAGGTTTGGGGTAGGGCAATAGACAATACAGTTTGTACAAAAACATAAGTATAAAAACAATGAAAACTTATGGAATGTCCCCACAATTCACAAAAACAAACCAAGTGTATGTGTGTGTGTGTGCGCGTGTGTGCGTGTGCGTGTGCGTGTGTATGTTTGACAGCGGCGACTAAAGGGCTTATTAGGGACAGGTGGGCTTGAGTGGTATGGGATTAAAACAAGCTGACTACAAAAGACAGAGAGAGAAAGAAAAGAGACAGATTACATGCATCAGGGCACATAAACACACTAAAACTTTGTCCTGGTCTTTTATCCAGCATGATCTTATTATAAGAGGGGGCAGAGCCTCAAATCAGAGCAAACTGGCAGTCCTACAGCATAATAGCATAGCACAATCCATCTGCGGTTGAACATTTCTTTATGAGTTTGACTAGTCACCAGCTCACCTCCTCAGTCAGGCTCTCCGAAGAGTGACAAATCAGATAAATAAAGATGAGTAGCCTATTCTGCAGGGGTTTCCTGACAGTTTGAGTGATAAGATGTTTACTCACATGTTTATTTGCTAGGGTTGCTTATCACACAGAGCACTACAATTGGCAGGTGAAGACACCTATTGCTCGGTGATGACAGCATAGATGGAACGGAGGGAAGAAGAAATCACAGAGAAAGATAAAACGTATCTTTCTCCATCTCTGTCTCTTTCTGCCTCACATACTCTCTTTCTCTGATGAAGCTTTCTGGTGCATGAATGTAGGCTGTGTAGAAGAGTAATCTATTCATTTGAAGGGTCACATTTTTATTCTACGTCCATCTAGAGGAGAGAGAGGGAAAAAAAATGTGAGCTTCGCAAAACAGCATGTTAGCACGTGGGTGCACTTCTACACACATTGTAACCGCTCCTGATCTCGTGGGGGGTGTTTAGCTTTGTAATTTCACCCTTGAAATGTGTGATTACAAACGGGACAACTTTTTTAATTTTCTCTTTTGTCTGGATCCTGCAGCCTGCCAGTCCACTCCCCTTGCAAGGCCTTTTAATCAATCACACAGATAATCAAACGTCACTGGCTATCTGCCCCATGTAATTACTTTTGCAATTAAAAATCAATCTCCAGTCACCTCCTCTAATTAGAAGGATGGCTGTATCCCCATCTAGATTGATTTTATAATACATATTGACTTCAAATGCTATAATAAGGCCATATTCTCCTGTTTTG
Source organism: Danio choprae (assembly GCA_903798125.1). Taxonomy (NCBI): domain Eukaryota; kingdom Metazoa; phylum Chordata; class Actinopteri; order Cypriniformes; family Danionidae; genus Danio; species Danio choprae. The sequence continues at coordinate 8,440,407 of CAIGQW010053631.1, forward strand.
ATGCTGTGGGTATAGAAACACAAAGCAGTGCAGGCCAGACAGCAACTCCTGTTACTGTTCTAATCAAAAAGCTCTCTAAGTTTCAGAATGTTGATAAGCCACAACAATAAAGAGAGAGGGGGGGGGGGGGTAAACCAAGCATGGAAAGTATATAATTGACAGGCCATATTATAGGGTATTAAAGGGTACAACAGCAGTGTGATTTTTATCTATTTAACAAAATTTATCAATTAGTTATTTAATTTTTTAATAGTAATAATAATAATGGTCTTAACAATCTGTCTGTTCAGTGGAATTAGTTCTTCAGCATCTAAAAGTTCATCATCTGATCTAAAAGTTGCAATGGAAGCACAGAAAATATTACTGATACTAGTCAAGTACGATGTGCCATCTATTTGCATGAGAGGAAGGAACACTGTATACTGTTTCAGCGGGTATCAGTAATCCTTATTTGTAATTGAAAAATAAACCTAGGACTGCATATATATATAT
>CAIGQW010053631.1:8450898-8473740 GCA_903798125.1 Danio choprae
GAGTTTCCAATGATTTGAAGGGTGGACATATAGATGCAGTCATCACTCCCAGCCAACAAAAACATTTCAAAAGTGGAAGTGTTCTTGCCCTCGCTAAGGTCATGACCCTTATTGCTTGCAAGGCTCGACTGAGCCTCTGGGTTTGGGATTCTGCCCTCTGGCCAGACTCAGGAATGTCCCTCTCACTTTAAAGCCCATTTCCAAAGCTGCTTTATTTGCGGATCGGGTGTCAGGTACAAATAAGCATGATGATTCAACACAGTCACCTACGATAACAGAACGAGCGACACAATCACCCCAGGTCTAGAGAGAGGGGGAGAGAGAGAGATGAAAGAAATACCACTCCCTCAGTCAAGCTAAGGATTCTTATCGTCTGAGTGGCTGAGAGGGCCAGACCCCGCGGCAGGTTCAAAGCCTTTCCCCTCCGTTCCCCCAGCCCCTTTCTCTCTCCCTTGCTTTCTTCCTTTCTTTTAGCTGCTAGCGGGCCGATAATTCAGTCAAAACTCACTCAATCCAGACGACTATTAGAGTGAAAATGATATCTCTTAACCTGGCTCCAAGTGGACCCTTTGAGAAACGGACACATTTCTAAAGAGTGCTGATTGCTTGTTTTCTTTTGATGTTGTAGTTGATGGGGTTTAAACCACAGACACATATTTCACCTCAGGCGGATGGATTTTGCAATGCAGGGCAAAAGAACACCAACTGAATAATATTGTAATTTTGATTAACCACCCAAATATTCACTGTCATAATTGTGCATGTCAACTCCACTTAAGTTGGAACATTATTGATTTTGAGGGTATTCTTAGCTTTTGTCCAAACACTTTTCCTCACACGTCTTTATTGAAGGAATATTTGGCACGAGTGAGCACATTTCTGACATATAGTCAATACTCAATATAGTGCTTGGTGCCCTAAAGCGGGAAGTCGACTCCTGTGTATAAGTATATAGTGTAGGTCAAAGAGAGCCACTGAAGCCCTACTGCAATCATGACCCCTCAATAACAAGACTCAACTTCTCACATTTTCCCCTGGGAAACAAACTGCTAAAGGCTATATAGTGTAACCGATTACCTTTCAAACATACAGACTCGCACACACGCATACTCACACAAAGCAAAGAGATTTACAGATATCACATATTTATACAGAAATGATTTTGTCAGTCTGAACAGATTAAAAATGCACAAACTGCCTTACACGCATGCACACACACACTCTTCATTTTCTCTGAAAAGTAGCATAGCACATTACCAAAGATATCATGCAGAATTCTCTGCAGAAATGTCATGCCATGTGTTTCATCCTTTAGTAAAACTGCATCGTGAGGTCACTGCTTAAATAATTAGGCGATTGTGGAGACAGATGAAAGGTAGATTGGAAGTGACTGCACGAGCAGGATAATGTTTCTCTAATCAGTTTGGTCTGAGAAAATGCAGATTGTGAAATTTTCCAGCCACTTCCTTAGAAAAACGCATTTCACTTTTGATTATGGCTGATTAGAAGGAGAAGGGGTGGAGACAGAGCCCTGGGCCAGAGGGTTAGAGAGCACACACAGACTCTCTCTCACACACTCACTCTCACACACACTCCTAGTTTTTTTTTGTTTTGTTTTTTTGTGAGGGAGGTGACATATAAAAACTGTTTTTTAAAATATTAATTGTATTCCCTGGATAAATATAATGGCTCTTGATTGTAATGAAAAGTATAAATGTTTACAACCAGGTAAATCATGTGACTTTCCAACATGTCAAAACTACAGTATCTCAAACTTCTACTAACTCACATGACTCAGGACATGACTCTTTTTCTTGCATCAACAGTTCATCAAAGAACCTTTATAAATAAATAAATAATCTATTCTGCAAATGGTTCTTTAAAGTGGAATAAGGTTCTTTAGATATTTTAAAAAATGTTCTTCACACCAAGACTTTATTTTACTTTTAAATGTAAATAAAAAAAATACACTTGCAGGTTATTTGGGGACCCAAAGCACAAAGAGGCAGTGCAACAAAGAAAATATAAAAACAATATTCAAGGCATACCAGAAGAGCAAATAGTTTTAAGTAGTAGTAATTAATAAATGAATAGTACATTTTTATAAATATTAAGTTACAAACACACATATACTGTATGTAACTATTACAAAATATATGTCATTTTGTTGTGTATTTTAAAGAAGTCTCATGTTTTACTTAAAAATACAGTAAAAACAGCAATATTGTGAAATATTATTGATGAATAGAAACAGATACTGCCATTTAGTAGATAAAACCAGATGTTATTTGTCAGTGAAACAGAATGAGCCTGGAACAGTTTAGCTACGCTATGTGGTATCTTTAAACAGTACAAGCATTTATTCTTTATTCTCTAAGGACTTCTAAATTCTACTTCACAAATCACAAAACATATTCCGACTAAATAGATTATCCACAAAAACAAAAAAAAACTAAAATAATAAATACATGTTAAAGTGACACATCTGGAAGGAAAATAATCACTCTGACTTCCAAACTAAGATTCTTGAACCATTACAGCTGAAAGCGTGTAAAAAAATTACAGGGGGAACAAACTGTCCAGTAAAGCTGTTCTTGGGTTGTGCTAGCTAATAGTGTTTGAGCTACAGCATTACTGGCCTTTAAACACAGAGCAGATGTGCGACGTCAAGCATAGCTTGATCAAAGAAAACAGAACGGGACAGATACATAGTCAAATGATGATGAATGGCTCTCCACTGAATTGTAAGGAGTGTACAAATGTATCGAAATGCAAGAGAGAGAGAGACATAGTGGGACAGCGAAACAGAGACGCACATGCCAGGATCAGGAACAAGAGACAAATCTTAAAGTTTGTCAGGAAGATTTTGAGCAGGAGCTGATGCGATTAAGTTCCCACAGAGAGGATCTAACTTTTGGACAATGTGTAATTGATTTCACTTACGGATCAGACATCAGTAGCCTCAGTCCCAGAGCGCATCTACATAGTAACTCATACTAACTCAACATTTTCACATCCACTCACGTACGCTAATGCAGACCAGGACAGGAGTTTGCCCTGGTCCCAGGCAACCCGATGACATCATCACGGAACATATTTCTTACCTTTATCTTTTAAGCGATGTGTTATCCATGTGTTGGCTGATGCTGAAAAAGATCAAAGGCATAACTGTGTTCTGGCGAAACTGGAAAATTTAAACATGACTTCTCGGCAGAGGAATAATACGTTTATTTGAAGATGAATTGCCTTACATGTCTGACCCAAACACTTTTAGGGGTAGAGCCGAACTTTTCCCAGGTACATGACTAAAGCGATAGTATAACACTTGTTTGGTTCGTTGAGAAAATCATTTTTAAGAAGCTTGATGACGTGTTTGCATTTGTGCTCTCGCAGGAACATCTCGCTTTCCCATTGATGGGTTGGTGGTGAGTGTCACGGTTGGATTAAAAGCAGATAGTAGGACACATGTATGCACCTTCGGTAACGAACTGTGACAACGTTGCATCTCGCTCTCTCTTTTTTTCTCTTGAGGTCGACTCTGCCCTCTCAACAGGGCCATTACAAGGCCAGGCAGCAGGGGGGCGCTGTGATAATTTGATGTGAACTGGCTTGATAAATCACCCCTCCATTACTCTGTCTTTAGTATCTGTTTATGCCTCTACAAATTGAAACCCCACTGGCACAGGCCTGCCTGGCTGCGGTTCTCCGGCCTCCTCTCGATTAGTTCAAGGTGGGGGGAGAGTTTGGACAGGCTGCTCCCTCCTCCACCTCCCCCTTCTGTTTTGTCTGTTCCCGCTGAGGCAAAGAGGAGTAGACATGTGTAAGCAATAAGACCGAAGGGTCCGTGTCTACCACAGGCTGAGCGGGAGGAATGCAGAACCAAACTATAAAATAATAACGTAAGGAAGGAGGCGAGTGGGCCATCTGCCCGCCGCTGACCCGGGATTGGTGGTAAAAGCACGGGCGGCTCACCTGTGAGCGGAGCGGCTTGTTCACTTCAACCTGGCATCACTTCAAAGAACAGAGCGGTAGAAGCCAAAGGGCAGCTTGACCTGGGCGCTAAGCTCCCTCTAAGCCTCTTAATGCTGGAGGGAGGTGAAAAGTGAGCGCGAGAGGGGGAGGGAACAGAGTAAGAATCATAGTAAGTCACTGGAACACCCTACCCCGGTTCAACCTGAGATACGCAAAGTCAGAGGAAGTGACAGAAATTAATGTGGACAGTAAATATGGCTTCACAAAAGTCAGGGGAGATAAAGTGTACTACCCGTGCATGGTTATCACACACTAGGGCCCCTTTTATGTACGACTACTAAAATCAACATCCCCTAAGCCTTTTTAAACCAGGTTTTCATAATCACTAAAAATAAACTACAATCAGTATGCAAAGACAGACAGTTTAAGTCCTGAGGCATTTATCTGCCTTTAAACATTTTTCTTTAGAAGCTACTGACTTATCAGCGGCTTGTCAACACGCTGACACCATTCTTTCAAATGAGACACAGGAGCACTGATCACAGCCTACAGCAGCTCTGTCTGCTCAGGAGAAGTCAGATTTGATCAAAAGGCCATTTCGGCACACCACATCCTTCCACAAATAAGCAGCAACCATCAGACACTCTCGCTCAACCCAGCTGCAAATCTGCAGTCTACAATTAACATAAAGGGTGAGAAGCAGCTCTAGGTAAACTCATCCCTGTAAACTAGGCATGAAATTGTTGACTAGACGGAGGCAGATCTGCTATGGTAAGCCTCACTCTCTTGGCCTCAAGAGGGACATTAACAACTGATGCTACAGACTGCCATATTTAACATCCTAGCATACCTGTCTCCCCTGTCAAATAGGAGTGGGAGAAAAAAAGGATTCATGGATAGATCGCAATTCTTTCTCTAGCGATTCTGTATAGATTGACAAAATTTACAGAATCTGATTAAATCATGAAGTCCCTAAAGATTCCCATGTCTAATATTAAGCATGCCAGTTTGAATGGTTTGAATCATTCTCGGAGGAAGGTGAGTATAAAACTGGAAAGGCAAATTGGTGGATGAATAAACATGTCTTTAGGAATCTTTGCAATACCACACCATTAAATTGTTCAGAAAAGTACAAGGAACAGCCATTTTGATTTATTTTGGAAAATAACAAGACTGAAAATCGCCAGAGTTTTAGAAGAAGAAAGTGTGAGTTGATAGAAAAGTGTAACCCCATAAAATAATGAATAAATATAAACATCATCATCATTATTTAAGTGTTATAGTGTTGATGCTAAAATAAGGATTAAAATAAAATGTATAAAAAATGTTAAAAATGTATATTTACGTTATGATTTTCTGATTGGTTGTTAGGAGACTAAGTCAGCAAATTGGAGCGCTAGATGCTTAGCTCCGCCCCCTCATGTTTGCGGATATGAGTGAAAACGTGAGAAGAGATAATCAGCGTGACAGAGGGAGAAAATCGAACGATAAAAAGTAAATAGAAAGAAAATACAACAGTTAACACTTTCAAAACCATCACAACATTAAAACATCTCTTCATGTATAACATGAGAATGATGACGAATTGAGCTGATTTATACTGATTTGAGTGTGATGGAGTTTCATTTTGACTCGGTGAGTTCATCGCTAGTCTATTGCTACAATAATTGAAAATTAATGATTGACAACATGTTGGGTGTGATAATACTTTATTAGTTGCATGTTTAAGAAGTGATAGAAGCTGTATCTTTCTGTTTTATGGAAGAATTATTATTTATCACGAGGTTATAAAACCGCATGGTGTTTTACTATTTACTGCAGCTCACAGACGTCATTGTGGTCATGTGTACCTGTTAGGAAAAAAAAGAATAACACATGAGAAGAACAGGTAACTGAAATTAATGTTATTTGTTATGACAATATTTTTTTTGTATATGTTTGTGGATGTTTGATGTTATTTTGCTCTTTATATATATATATATAATCATATTGTGATACTGAATATTTGTTCTGGTCTGTGAAAACAGGCCAGGTTTTTTGTTTGCGCTGGATTTTGGATTATTTTCTCCTTATTCTCAATTGATGGCGAGCCTCCCAAGTGCAGATTTCGAGGGACCTAGAGGAAACGACTAATTTCTAAGGAAAAGGACATTTTCTTTTCTTCTATCTTTCTCTTCACAAAAAGTAAGAGAATTTACTTATAAAGACTTTTTAGAGTTTCTCATCATTTTCAAGAGGACATTTTGTGAGTATATACTTGAGTGAAAAAACCCCGAAAATAATTCATTTCTTTTACACTTACTGTTCTCACAGGAGTGAAACTCAAGCTTGATATATATATATTTTTGAAGATATTTGAAGTGGTTACATGTAACAAAAGATTTTGGAAACTGTTGATCCATTTGAACGTTTATTGTCTATATTGAAATAACTGTAAATTTGACGAACTTACAACATCATATAAAGGGTGCACCCGGGATATATTGTTATTTTGTGTTTTATTGTATTGTTGTCTCTTTTGCGTGTATATAATACAGAAATACGTTGTGCAACTTACCTTTTTGTCTCTGTGAGTTACTCAGCATCACCACTACCTCCTTTTCCGTTCTTGGTAGTCTTCTGATTCTAATTGTTTGGTCCTTTAAGGTTTATACCCGTTACAAAAGCTAAAGGAAAGGAGGCAAGGGAGAGCTAATTTTTCAAAAGCTAAATGATCTTCTTGAAGGAAACAGACATATCCCAGAATGCAATGGGACAGGAAATACCCACAGAGAATGGTGGACTCCCCCTGGGTCCACATTAGAGGAATGCATGAAATGAATAGTGACATCATGTTGCTTGGTCAACAAATGCGAGTGATTGATGAGGACAAGCGGTCAGAATGATGGCCAGTTGTTGGCTTTCCCTGGGAGCTGCCATTTCCCTCCCATCCCAACTTCCACCCAGTGAAAGGGATATTACTGATCCCGCTCTTTCTCTCTCTTTCCATCCTTTGCTTGCAGACCTCTAGTGGGGATACAATCTTTCATTCTGCCCTGCTGTCTGCTCTGCTTTGTAGACTTGTCTTGGTCTGTTTCTGATCAAAAGTTTGCCCATATATGGGCTAGAAGAATTTTTGAGCATGAAATATTGATTTGTTAAACAAAAAATGATGTCGCTAACATCCTGAGAGATTTGATTAATGACCCTTCTTACCCGTCTAGTATGACAAAACATATTGTGACTGCTGTGGAAAGAACTCCCATGTGTTGTAACATTTTATTTGTCCACTGTAATCATCAAACTTTGATCTGTTATGAAGAACAGACAGTTTCACAGAGGAATTACTAATTACATTCAAGACAGTACATGAGAAAAGGGAAATCAGCTGGTTGTTAAACCACTGGACACTGTTTAGAATCACTAAATCTTTCTTAATGAAAAGGCGACAGAAGATCACATGATGCAGGCTTGAGGTCATGTGATCAGGGTGCCACGTTTTGATAGGGAGACGAGAAAACAAGGAGAAGAGACCACAAACTGGGCAGCCATCTGCCACATGCCAACGGACTGAAGAGGCTTCCAGACCTGGAATCAGAGAAGGATGTGGTCAAAAGACATGAGACATGAAGAAAAACATTGGTGTAAAAGAACAAACGATGAAAGCGGGAGGAAGAAAGCGAAAAGGAAAGGCATGGTGTTTATAGTCACCATCTCTTTATTCTCTGCTCTCAATCAGTCCGAGTGCGGGGTAAAAGAGACGTGTCAACCCCCATTTTCCTCCAGCTGAAGAAGAAAAAGGAAAACAGGGCCTTGGTTTGAAGTTCAAGGGTTGAGTTATTGCTCAGGTTGTGTAAACAATAGCCATATGCTGTCATATTATTGTACATCAGTGGGTAAAGGATGTCCTCAGATGTTATTTCATGGAGAAATAATGGAAAGCTAACAACACACAAACTCTCACATGCTGAGCTCTTGAAACCTGAAGGGAGGATGACTAGTGGTAGCGATCCTCAAGTGGAAGACTTGGCTTTGACATGAAAGTGGTTTCTGGAAGAGCGTATGCAAATACACAGAGCACTGCAAAGTATCCTGCTCAAGGAAAGCCGATGAGAAACACCATGCCTGGCTCAACCTGTTCTTGAACCTGCTAACTTTTGTGTCACATGCATGAATTGCATGCCTTTGAAATATGGCATGAAATGCAGGTACCGTGACCATGACATGCACACACAAACATCAAATACTCAAAACATTGAGGGTATTTTGAGGTCATGGATTGTTGGTCTACTGTAAAAAGGAGGGGAAAAGAGTCATTAACCCTGAAACGAGGGAGAGGTGTGTGGGAGAGACAAGCAATAAGAATGAAACAGAAAATGAGGGTCAGATTAGTCTTTTCTCGGGGGCCACGCACACAGTCTCAGGCAAGGATAAAAGGGCTTATTAATAGTTTCTGCTTTTACATGCCCTGAGTGGATGTTTATGTTGGAATTTGCTGCTTATGTGTGAACAGCTAACAACTGTAAACAGTGCCATTCAACTCTCATTTCCCTTACCTCACTGATATTGTTTCAACTCCGTGCTGAGGCGACCACAGTTTGAAAACATCATTTGGGTATTTATCTTTAAAGTGGTTCCACAGCGAGGGTCCCCTGGGGAGGTAATCAAGACAACACACAGGGTTCTTCCTTCTCTGACTTTACTATATGTAAACACATACATACGTACATACATACATACATACAGACAGACAGACAAACAGACAGAAAACTGCTGATTAGCTACTGTAGGAGATTGGTCAAAAAACCTAAAAACTGGACCATACATCTCTGTTTTTAATACTTTTTATCATTTATAAAGCAGTTGTCATTTTGTTGGATCAAAGTGATATTTGTCATTGAATGTTTTAGTTGAGTTTTTAGGTGAACAACTATTTAAGGCTAATATGTGGTTTATTTATAATAAAGGTTTAATAAAGTAATAATTTTTAAAAATGTTTAATAATTTAAAACCATAACATTCCATACCCTTTAAATGTTGATCTACTTTCAACTTGTATACACTTTGTGTCGTTATAATTACTTAGGTTAAAAGTAATGAGTGTAATATGCAGGATAGTGTGCAACCAGCCAATAATTAATGCAAAATATACCCCTTCACCCCTCCACTTTGAGGTCTTGCTTTATTCTGCAATAACTAGATGGATACATGGATACAATTAACAGTGGTTGATGTTTTTAGTTTTGTGCCATAACATGCAATTACCAGTTTATGGTATATTCCAGAATTGTAATATTCACACATCACTAAGTAAGTTAATAAGGTTAGAGAAAAGTAGGCAAAAATTTGCATTAAATGAAAATAATAAATTCAACAATAATAATAAAAGATTTTGTACAACTTCTAGGAAGTCAGAAAGACAAATAAGTGAATAATACTGTACACGTTTGTGTATGTGTGTATGTAAAGGCAGGGTTTTACACACACACACACACACACACACACACACGTGTACATCTCATACTTGTCCAGCCCTTGCTGCTTTTTATTGGACAGATATAAAATTAACAGCAGTCAGGAGCTGAGATGGTGAGTCAGTGCGCCTCAAACACACATTTCCAATCGCAGGTCAGCTGTATGCTCCAATAAAATTTTACAGGGCAGCTTAAAGAAGCGCTGCCACTTTACAAGAAACAAACTTTCCTAATTAATCATCAAATTAATAACCTCAGGTCATTTACCACCACACCAGCCGGGTGCAAATTCCTATTAAAACCAAAACCTGCAACAGCGGCCTAATGGCCATTGACATAAATCAATGAAAAGCTGCAGTGAAATTTTCCCTCGCTGAGCTGACTAATAGGAGAACTGTAAAAAGCACAATGCACGCCCAAGGAGAAGTGACCTAGCTGTGGTGTTAAAGTTTTATACAGCCCTACTGCGCTTAGTTTAAAACCACATCAAATAGTGAAAATGGGCAAAAAAACAAAAGGGAAGCAGGTGAGATGACGGCCAGAACAGCTTAAAGGCATGTGAGCATTCAGCCCAGGTGGGGGCACTTTCAAATGCACAAATGTGTGTGTTTTAAGGCCCAATTATGTGTTGGACACGAGGAACAGTGTGTTAACAGTTCGACTGACAAGCTTCTGTCTGACCCTGGTGGAACACAGGTGGCAGAAAACTGCAATGTAAAACTCCTCACCAGGCTTGCTCTCTAAGAGATTAATGACACAAAGGATTTGTCCCATCAGTCTTCAAAAGGCGAGTAAAGGTATGTGTGGAATTCTTGATCCCAGCCTATTTATAGTGGAAGTGATAGAAGAAGAGTTGGGGACATTTGTGAAGCCGTCATCATAGCTGGAATTCTTCCTCTGAGCTGATGAAAGAGCAGGAAAGAGGGGACATTGGGCTGCACGGGGGGCAATGGAGCTGCCGTTCGCTGCCAGGATGGGCAGCTGGCTCGCGTCTACAAAGGAAACTCTGGTGGCCATTTTTAGAAGTCTCTTTGAAAAAGCAAAACAAGCCCAAACAGTAAAGAATGAAGAAAAGGCTGAAAAAAGAGGGGCGTCTTGAAGAGCCAGAATAAGCCTTTTGCGCAGACAGAAAGAAAGAAGGTAAACAGAGAGAGCCTGTTTCAGGGACTAATGGGCTTTCATTTCGGCCCATGTGTTACCAACAGTATAGATTAGAGCTCGGTTTCAGAGATTACCTAAAGGGGGTTTTCTCACTCTAAAGACCCTCAAAGGATAGGCTGTGTTGTGTTGTATAAGGCTGAGGGATATACGTCGACTTGCGTGTGTATTAAATGACGGTCAGTGATCTCCTCTGTGTCTTACAGGTATACTTATACGTGTGTGTTTGTGTGTGCTGAGGTGTTGACCTTCCATTAATTAAAACCGGCCGGCTGAACTCCAGGGATAGAGCAGCTAAACAGCACAAGTCACAGTGCTAATACCAGGCAATTAAACACGGAGGCATGTGAGTATATGAAACATAGAGTGAAGCAATTAACACGCTCGCAAAACACTATGGAAGCCACTCTGGAAATCGCAGGGCAGTGATCAGGCTGCTTCATTTTATAGCTTGGTGTGTTTAATAAAAATAGCCAGACTCTATTTATACAATGGGATTGAAATGTTAAAGACATTAAAGATCATAAATAAATACAATGATTTAAAAACATTAATAGACTGAATATCGACTGGCTACGTTGTGCTGTGTGTAAATATTTCATGTGTTTTAATAAAGCTACAGTGGACTAATGTGCTTGTGAAATATTATTACAATTTGAAATATTTTCAAAATGTAATTTATTCGTGTGATTCAATGCTGAATTTTCAGCAGCCACTACTCCAGTCTTTAGTGTTGTATGATTCGTCACATGAAACGTTGTGATGAATCATGATTTTTGTCAGAACTCTGAAATAGGATTGTCTGATAATTAGAAAGTTCAAAGAACAGCCTTTATTTGAAATTGATATCTTGTGTAACATACCATAATGCTCTTTACTATGTAATTTTTATGTTCTTTGCTAAATAGAAGTTTGTTAAAATTATTAATCAAAATATCAATAATCATTTCAATGGTAAAAACTATAAATAGAAATCTATTGTAATATACTGATCTTTATTATGTAAAATCTTGATATATCTTTGCTATATAGAAGTATTCTTTAAAAGAATTAATTAAAATATTAATAATCACTTTAATGGTAAAAACTATTTCTCAGTGATGGGTTGCATCCGCTGCGTAAAACATATGCTGGATAAGTTGGCGGTTCGTTCCGCTGTGGCGACCCCAGATTAATAAAGGGACTAAGCTGAAAAGAAAATGAACGAATGAATGGTAAACTGTATTAAAAATGTAAATAGATATCTATTGTAACACTATAATGATCCTTACTATGTCATTTTTATGCATCTTTGCTAAAAAGAAGGATTTATTAAAAATATTAATCAAAATATTAATAACCATTTACATGATAAAAATGTAATAATGCGATACTGTACATGTTTGTTTTTATTCGCATGAGTTTGTTATATTTGTTTCATGTTGCTTGTTTACTATTCCCTGCGTTATTTCAGTGTCACGTGCACTGAAAAGGTGTTTTGTATCTGTCTTCATAATGCTGCGAATCTTCTATATACTTCTCTTAGGTACTTGTTATGAACTCTAACATTATTAATGTCAGTATATATTGAATTGCTAGTACTGAATTACAAATTTGATTTACTGGACTTGATTTATTTACTGTTTAAACTGTAAAACAAATGTAGATTGTTCTCTAAAGTCATTTTGTTTATTGTATTTTTAATAGAATTATTTTGACTACCAGAAGAGTTATTTTCTTTCATTCTTTCTTTTTTTCTTTCTTTCTTTCTTTCTTTCTTTCTTTCTTTCTTTCTTTCTTTCCTTTTTTTGTTGTTAGTAATGTTAATTAATGTTTCTACTTGCTAGATGAAGATATGCTAGTCTAAATCAGGATAGTCTCAAAAACTGTACCATTTCAGTCAGACTGAAGCGTTTGACTGAGATTGAAAACAAAAGTTATTGTTAATCTGACTTAAATCAAACATTTACAGTGTGTATACAGTAAATGTACTGTCATACGGTATTGTGAACTAATGCAGGATTCTACAAGCACACCAGAAAGGTTCCTAGGGACTAGATTAACTAGCTGGCACTGTATACTGTATTATACAATGAGCATGAAATAACCATTGCTCACACTTGTACAGCGACTCAGAAACACTATTGTCTTTGTTCTGTTCTTCTTCTTTACAGTATGACCACACATGTGTTGAAAGATAAAAACACAAGTCAATCATACACAGAGAGACACCTGTGCCAATTCAAAAGCCCTAACAGCCTATGAAATCCCATTTTCCACTCTGAAGTAACTGTGTGTGTGTGTTGTTTATGTGAGTTTGCCCTCTTCCCGAGATTGTCCACTTGTATTAATACAGTTCTCCATCTAGAGCTAGTCTTCATCAGAGCGCAGGTCTGCACAAGACACGTGGCTTTCCCGCAATTCTGATTTTTTTTTGCTTGCAATTTTTTTAGATCTTTCCATTCTGATTTAACAGCATATCAGGCAATTCTGCCTGTTGTGTTTGTAAATTTATAAAGTGACACTGGGATATATAAACTGCTAGATAAAAAGCTGTATTCTAAGGTTTATATTTTACAATTCTGCATTTATTTGTCCGTTTTTGAAAGTTTTTAGCAAATTAAATCTTTAATTATCACAATTCTGACTTCTCGCAGCTCTGTTTATATCTTGCAATTTTGAATTTCTGTAATTGCGAGTTTAAAACTTCGAACTGTAAGATTCTAACTCATAATTATAAAAAAAATTACAATTACCTTTCTATTTTTATTATTACAAATGTGCAAACAAGCCAAATATATAGGCCTCCTAACATTCTTATAATAAAAGTTATAAAAAGTGTGAAATATCCAGATATTTTTATATCTCTCTTTTCATCTTTTTTTTCTGTAGCTCTCGCCTGCCACCCTGTAATTTGCTGATTTGCACACATGCCAAAAGCTAGACCATCAAGAACAGCAAGAACAAAAAAACAGACAGAATGAGAAAAAGACATTAACTAAAACAGAGGAAAGGATGAGAGGAAGAGAACTCTTATTTGAATGAGAATGCAGGCATTATCCTGTCTATTGTTTCAGTGTGCATATTTGTTCACAATAACTTTGAGATGCTCATGACTTTTCCTCACCCACAGCCGCTCTTTTTCCTCTCGCTGTCGACAAAGTCTGGTGTGTGTGAGTGTGTTTGGTCTGTACTGACAGCAGTGTGTGTGCCATCCATCTTGCGGGCCACAGTCAGGGCAGTTGAACAGCTCTATCTGCTATGGGGGGAGTTTTGGGATAAGGGTGATTAGCTGTGGCTCACACATTCATCCAGCCCATTATCAACACCTCACTACCGCGATCTCTCTCTCTCTCTCTCTCTCTCTCTCTCTCTCTCTCTCTCTCTCTCTCAGCCCTACAGCTCACGAATGCCTCCAACACTTCAGAGAGACAGAAAGAGGTAATTAATGTATTAGCTTGAACCCGCTGAGAGATGGGCTCAATCTCAACTTTACAGAAGAAGAGGGTCTAGCACACCGACTCCTTGTGAATCTTTATATAGTGGTCAGGCTTCTAGCTACTTGCTAGTGTGAAAACATGTTGTCAGGAGGGAGGTGTGTCCATGGGTGTTGAGCAGCAACTTTGGGCACTGTGATTATCATTTACAGTTTTATATGTACATACTGGACAAACCCATTTGTATGCATGTCAGAATTTACAAAATATGCTTGTCACTTTTTGAAGTGTGTGTGTGCATGTCCACAGTCATAAAATCCATTGGATATAAAAATAAAGAAATCACAAACGCTGTTTTGTCCATTTATACTGGAAAAAGCAATAAAACATATTTTGGCCACATACACTCTGTAAGTACATCTTTACAGTTTACCTTTTAGTCACTTTTTCCTTGAATTTTCCTGACTAAAAAGCTGAATTTTCATGACCTTGATTGAATGGGGAATTTTCTATACTATATTTTTTTTATTGGCTTGCTTTACGCCTGTTGTTATGGTTAGGTCACTGTTGCTTTATTTTATTTTGTTCCTGCTCATCAATTGACAATCACTTCATTTAAATGAAGTCGCCAGACTGTACCTGTTAATTAAGGCCGATGTCAGGATTTCCCCCAATTTTTTTTTGAGAGGTTTGGTTTTAAAATGACCACTTCAAAGAATGAATATTAAAAAGGAGATGACAGAAACGCTACAACTGTAAAACTATCATGCTATTAAATATGGGAGGGTGAGCATTTTGCACCACACTAATGATAAGTAGCTCAAATATTTTTTTAAAATAATAAATAATTATCCATTGTCATTCTCATAGTGGTTATTAAAATTCTGCAAAATGGTAATCAAGCTACAAAAATGTTTAAAATTATGCAGCTCACAACAGCGTCTGATTTTTTAAATTATATTTTGATGAATGGAAACTAAATTGGGCGACGCGATGGCGCAGTGGATAACACAATCGCCTCACAGCAAGAAGGTCGCTGGTTCGAGCCTCGGCTGGGTCAGTTGGCATTTCTGTGTGGAGTTTGCATGTTCTCCCTGTGTTTGCGTGGGTTTCCTCCGGGTGCTCCGGTTTCCCCCACAAGTCCAAAGACATGCGGTATAGGTGAATTGGGTAAGCTAAATTGGCCATTGTGTGTGTGTGTGTGTGTGTGTGTGTGTGTGTGTGTGTGTGTGTGTGTGTGTGTGTGAGTGTGAGAGTGTGTATGGATGTTTCCCAGAGATGGGTTGCGGCTGGAAGGGCATCTGCTGCTGGATAAGTTGACGGTTCATTCCGTTGTGGCGACCCCAGATAAATGGACTAAGCCGAAAAGAAAATGAATGAATGAATGAAACTAAAATGTAAACAACAAAAAACCATCATACAACCCCACAACCACCATCATACAACCACCACACAAACAATAAGTAGCTCAGATAATTTTTTCAAAATGATAATAATAAGTAATCATCCATTGTTGCTCCCATAATGGTTATTAAAGTTATGCAAAGTGGTAATCAAACTAAAATCATTTTATTCCATCACTTGGACAATAAAAATATAAAAAGTCCTTGCCTTTTAATTCTGGAATATACCTTTTAAAATTACATGATATTCCAGAAAGTTCATGACCAGTGGGAACCTTGTAAAGTAGAAAAGGACATAATCATGCACAGAGCTGAAAATGAGATGATGTTTAATGTATTTGAACTTGGAATTGAGTACTTTAAACATTGTAATATCAGGTTCACATACACAAAAGTCAAGTACCTGGTGAATAAGCAGAAAAGAAGGAACTCAAGACAACAATGTGTAATATGTGTAATATATGTACAGTCGTGGACAAAAGTTTTGAGAATGACGCAAATATTAGTTTTCACAAAGTTTGCTGCTAAACTGCTTTTAGATCTTTGTTTCAGTTGTTTCTGTGATGTACTGAAAAATAATTACAAGCACTTCAAACGTTTCAAAGGCTTTTATCGACAATTACATGACATTTATGCAAAGAGTCAGTATTTGCAGTGTTGTCCCTTCTTTTTCAGGACCTCTGCAATTCGACTGGGCATGCTCTCAATCAACTTCTGGGACAAATCCTGACTGTAGCAACCCATTCTTTAATAATCACTTCTTGGAGTTTGTCAGAATTAGTGGGCTTTTGTTTGTCCACCCGCCCCTTGAGGATTGACCACAAGTTCTTAATGGGATTTAGATCTGGGGAGTTTCCAGGCCATGGACCCAAAATTTCAGCGTTTTGGTGCCCAAGCCACTTAGATATCACTTTTGCCTTATGGCATGGTGCTCCATCGTGCTGGAAAATGCATTGTTCTTCACCAAACTGTTGTTGGATTGTTGGAAGAAGCTGCTGTTGGAAGGTGTTTTGGTACCATTCTTCATTCATGGCTGTGTTTTTGGGCAAAATTGTGAGTGAGCCCACTCCCTTGGATGAGAAGTAACCCCACACATGAATAGTCTCAGGATACTTTACTGTTGGCATCACACAGGACTGATGGTAGCGCTCACCTTTTCTTCTCCGGACAAGCCTTTTTCAAGATGCCCTAAACAATCGGAAAGGAGCTTCATCAGAGAATATGACTTTGCCCCAGTCCTCCTGCTGATGCATATTCTCCATTCGCCATACTTTTTGCAGAAGATCAATCTGTCCCTGATGTTTTGGAGAGAAGTGGCTTCTTTGCTGCCATTCTTGACACCAGGCCATCTTCCAAAAGTCTTCGCCTCACTGTGCGTGCAGATGCGCTCACACCTGCCTGCTGCCATTCCTGAGCAAGCTCTGAACTGGTTGCACTCCGATCCCGCAGCTGAATCCTCTTTATGAGACGATCCTGGCGCTTGCTGGACTTTCTTGGATGCCCCGAAGCCTTCTTAACAAGAATTGAACCTCTTTCCTTCTTGATGATCCTATAAATTGTTGATTTAAGTGCAATCTTAGTAGCCACAATATCCTTGACTGTGAAGCCATTTTTATGCAACGCAATGATGGCTGCACGCGTTTCTTTGCAGGTCACCATGGTTAACAATGGAAGAACAATGTTTTCAAGCATTACTCTCCTTTTAACATGTCAAGTCTGCCATTCTAACCCAATCAGCCTGACATAATGATCTCCAGCCTTGTGCTCGTCAACATTCTCACCTGAGTTAACAAGACGATTACTGAAATGATCTCAGCAGGTCCTTTAATGACAGCAATGAAATGCAGTGGAAAGTTTTTTTCAGGATTAAGTTCATTTTTTTAAGTTCATAAGAAAAAAGTATATTTCAATGGGTAAATTAGTCTACATGTGTCCCTGACTACTTCTTGTCCATAACTCCATACAGCTCATTCAATTCAATTAAATTCAAGTTTATTTATATAGCGCTTTTTACAATGTAGATTGTGTCAAAGCAGCTTAACAAGTTCTAGTAAAGTCCAGATTTCAGAGTTCAGTTCAGTGTGGTTTAAGTTTCACTGCTAAAAGTTCAACACTGGAGGAAATCCACCGAAGCGCAGCTCCACAAGTCCTGATCCGAGCAGGCCAGTGGCAACAGTGGCGAGGAAAAAACTTCACCAATTGACGAAGTGAAGGAAAAAAAAACCTCGAGAGAAACCAGGCTATGTTAGGCACGATCATTTTCTTCTTGCCAAACTTCCTATGTGGAGCTGCAGTCTAGGCGCCGGGGCTGGAGAAGCTGGACATCCATCGTGGAAGCTGCAGGTGAGGGTAGGGCACCAGCGGGAGGTTAGGCTGGTCCACAGGATCAAGCGTAGACTTGTTTGCCCTTCAGAGTCATGACTGTCCTCCCACAGGAACAGCAGCTCTGATGCACCCTTTCTCTCTTTTGCTTTTTCCATCTTCCCATTCCCATCCATCACACATCTCTTGTTTACAACAGTAAGAGCTAATACACATGGGAGACACACACAGTCAGACGCTTTACATCGCAGTTTTCCTTGTAAAAAAATTACCTTTGGTCATCAAATCTATATTTAACATCCAGTGTGGCTATTGTTTGTGGAGGTGAATGAGACTATCATCATTTAGCTGAATGGTGTAACTGTGTCGCAGTGACAATGAGAGGAAGTCATTCGTCAGGAGCTTGGCGGACGGTGGAATACAGTAACACACATTAATTCACTGATTTAGCAAGCATCTGGAAACAGTAGTCTCCTTTTGGATATGTAAAAAAAGCAAACATAAATAATAGCTTCCAAAAAGATTTCACTGCTCATTTTCACATATTGGAGGTGTACAAGAATACGCAATTGACATACAATTTTTTTTAATCAAGCACCTTTTGGAACTTTTAATGCAAGACCCTACACTAAGGCAGAAACATTGTTTTCTTTTGGCACCTGTCAGTTTTGAAATGTTGGGTTTATAAAGCTTTTTATAAATTGTATTTTTCAGAAGGATATGTTTATACATAATTTGCCTGAAAAAATACAAGATTTTATTCTACCAATTTTTATTTAATTTAGTTATTAATTGAATTAATTATTTTATTAATTCATTTTCTTTTCGGCTTAGTCCCTTTATTAATCTGGGGTCGCCACAGCGAAATGAACCGCCAACTTATCCAGCATATGTTTTACGCAGCGGATGCCCTTCCAGCTGCAACCCATCACTGGGAAACATCCATACACACTCATTCACACACATACATACACTACTGACAATTTAGCTTACCCAATTCACCTATAGCGCATGTTTTTGGACTTGTGGGGGAAACCGGAGCACCCGGAGAAAACCCACGCCAACACGGGGAGAACATGCAAACTCCACACAGAAATGCCAACTGACCCAGCCGAGGCTTGAACCAGTGACCTTTTTCCTGTGAGGCGATCGTGCTATCCACTGAGCCACCGTGAGGCCCTTATTTTATTCATTCATTCATTATTTTATTTTATTTTATCTGATTGCTCACAGTATGTTCTGTGTCACAGAGTAATAAAGAGATTTCCAAAATCCCCTAAATGTAAAAACATTTACTGTAATGTCAACAAAAAAAAATTATAATTTTGAATGATCTTTTTCAGAATTTTGTGCTAGAACATTATGCAAAAAAGCACATATTTAAATCATGGTTCATTTACATGACTTTTTTTGCAGTTCACAGTGTAGGTCAAATGGGGAAGTGTGTTTTTTTTACTCCTGCAGTGTCATATGACACTGATATGAAACAAAAATATTAGAAAAAAACAGACATATGTGGAGACTTGTAAATAATTGTGTCCTTGTGTCCACTTCGTTTCCATCATACACGTTTCTGTCGCCTGCACTGAAACCTAAAATAAGCTCAGAAAATGCAAAGCACTTTAATCACGCTGTACAAGGCTGCTGGGTTAGCTTGATAAATGAAGCCATTGTCTCGTGATTATCGCAGTTATTCACAGCACACGCACAACAGGGGAATCTTGCATTTGTTGCATTACATGGAAGGAGTCGCTGCTGCGCTCCTCACATGTTTCTCTGTCACAGCAGATTATAGCACTGTGGTAGACATTTATAAATATGAGGTAATCTGGCGTTCTGCGTTAGCTGCTATTATGCCATCATTATTTCAGTGGTGGCTGGAGCTCACACATGATTCATTGAAAGAATAGTGTAAAGAATTGCTCTCATTCTGTAAAGACATGCTTAAAGTATGAATTAATCACTCGCACAGTAAGTGTGAAATTGGTCTGTATTACACTCCACCAGTACTGGCACTGAACGAGTGCTGCTTTGGACATTATCTTTATTTAAGTGCACGGATTTCGGTGGGGGGGAAATGTATCAAAATTATGGTTCACCTAAAGATGAACTCATTTGCTCACCCTCATGTCATTTCAAATCTTTATGACATTCTTTCATCTGGAACACAAAGAAAGATTATTTTGAAAAGGGTTCAATGTTTTTTTTTCTTCATACAATAGACTGGAAAAGAGAATTTTGTTTTGGACCTCAGTGTTCTTCAAAACACCCTTGTTTGTTTTCCACAGAAACAAAGCCAAATTGGGTTGGAACAACAAAAGGGTGAGTAAACGATAACAATTTATGCGAACGTTTTATTTTGATGGTTCCCTTTATGCCAAGTTCAGTCTACAATAAAAGTTTTGTTTATATTTATGTTCCAATAGTCACTGTGTAAATTAAGAGATTATAAATCTTGTCATAATTTGAAAAGGAAAAATATGAGACTGCACATTGCTTCTAGTCATCGCATAGCATCAACACGCATGATGTCATTGAGAAGGTGGAACTAACAACTGAAATCAGTATACAAGAAAATAAACCAACAATGGCTACTGAAACAGTGTGCTACTGCCTTTTCAGAAAACAGCAACAGCCACAGAAAGAAAGAAAGAAAGAAAGAAAGAAAGAAAGTAAGAAAGAAAGAAAGAAAGAAAGAAAGAAAGAAAGAAAGAAAGAAAGAAAAGGAAACTAAATTAGCTACTTCTTGGGAAACTGGGCATGTTGTTCTGTTCTTATAACTGAGTCTATAACTTTTTGGTGACAAATCTCCTATAATTTCCCCATGCATCACCAACACCTCTCTTTCTTCACCATGTTTGAAAGCTGCGTTTAGAAGAACTTGCTTCTGTTGGTCAACACCACAGACATGATGAACCGCTGTCAATGTGGAGGATAGAAAAAATTAAACATACAAGTCTTTCTGTCAAATCGATGGGCAGCAGCTCAAATGGAACATCTGTTGTCATCCACTTAAGGGCTGTTGCACTGGAGAAAGGTTTTCATAGTTCATAGTGTGGTTACATATAAAGTAACCGCACACAATGAATGATGGATACAATCCAAATTAGACATATACTCTCAAATACAAGTTTGAACATTTATTCAAATAAAAAAAAAGCTGCTTTTTCATGTCTCGTATTCAAAATTTATGTATTGTCACTTCCTGGGAACTTATAAAATACAAACTTAGCCACTGTTAATTTTAAGATAAACCGCGATGAGGAATTATATAACTACTCCTGTTTTTATGCGGTTAAACACACAAGAATCTGAAGTATAATAGTCTGTAATAAACAAGGAGTGTATACAGGAGATACAAAGGAGAAACATCTGTTGTCATCCATAAGGGCTGTTGTCACTGGAGAAAGGTTTTCATAGTTCTTACACATACTTGTTGAAGAACTGTCTTTGTGGCATGTTCATACTGCAAGAAAATAGAAATAGTTTTAGTTTCAGGAACACGTTTCACGGAGACTAAATTAGCTTCTACTTCAGTCTGTTAGTCTAACCCTGCAGAACATACTACCAGTGACTGGAGACTACCTCTGAATCATTGAAAATGCTTTTTAAAGTTTAATCTACACTTTTCAACGTTTTAAAAGTGCATTTTTTGGGGGGTGAAGTGCTTGAAACTGTTAGCAAATGTAATTGTGTTGCTTTCGTAAAAGAAAACTCTGGAGCCTTCACATGTGCCTAATGCAATCTCCCATTTTTTTAATGCCCTTTAAAATTAAATAAAAATACATTTAAGATGAAAGATGACACACAGAATACAATAAAACATAGCATCTGATAGCATATATGTAGATATGGAATTTGTCACACTCGTAAAGTGCTTGAAAAGTTTGAAAATCCACCTGTAAAGTGCTTGAAAAGTGCTTAAATTTGATTTTGGAAAAGTTTTAAGAACCATGAACTTAAATGTCTCCTGCCTCCTTACAAATTCCCATAGGCTGATTGTAGTGTAAATCCAGCATTAATTATTTTGTTGACGATTTGCTTCTACCTGTTTGCTTAAGATAATTTATAATAACCTTTCAAGTACAACTTATTCTACTAACCCCAGCTCTAAACTTAGCCTAAAAGTCTACTTAATAGAGTTAGCTGACATAAATGCAAAGTTACTTATAACTACAGAATGTCTAAAGGAGACCAAAAAATAAAATAAAGGTTCTGCCATGTATTTATGGGTGAACTAACCATTTGTCGTTTGTTTGCTTTTGTTCTTCCTACACATGCAGCTATGCTAAACGTCTTTGCTGGACGGTATCATTGAGGATCCATCCCATGACCTCTGAGCATGTCAGAGTAATGCTGTGTGAGTGATGAATGGCTCTGATGCTCATGTGGTGATGTCAGATGCTGTGGTCCGGCTGTGTGGCATTAAGAGGTTTATTTTGTTATCGCCAGCATAGAGACATCCAGCCCCGAGTGCATACACACAGACAGCAACTTAGTGTGTTGTACTTCTCAGAAATAACAAATAGCTGTTGGGATAACTCTACACACCGTTGCTTACAATATTAAACATTACACAATGGTGTTTTGTGGATACAGACTAAACATATTTCACATTTGGTTTTTTTTATATGTGTAGGATGATATTGGATATTCAATTGTTCACTGTTCATTTATGCCTACTTTTAAAACTAAGATTAACATTTTTTTCTTCAGCTAATTTTCAATTAGTAATTTAAATTGTCATGCATATATCTATCAGATGTCTATCAGTTTTTCATGCTGTACATTTACTGCTTTTTTCCTAAATGAACTTTTAGCATATAAAAATCTTATCGATTTGATAGTACTTGCAATAAACACATTAACCTACAGTACTTCGTTTAATTAAACAAAATAGTAGAGTAATAGAAATGGATAGGATATTTTCTTTTGTCAGATATACCATTTAAATAATCAACAGAAGTACTGATAAATTATTTCATATTGAGTGTATATCAGAGGTAAATGGATCATTGCAAAAAAGAGGTTGTTGATGCAGATCTGCATGTGATATAATAATGATAGTAATAATAATAATAATAATAATAATAATAATAATAATAATAATAATAATAA
>CAIGQW010053631.1:8473750-8485902 GCA_903798125.1 Danio choprae
AATAATAATAATAATAATAATAATAATAATAATAATAATAATAATAAGGGGCAAAGGTTAAGCCGATTAAATTATTGAAGTCTGTCACATTTCACTGGAGTCTGATATTTCACCCAAATATTGAGCTATGATATTTTAATTAATTATAGTTATAATTATTTGATAAAACTACATGAATCCTGGAGTCTTTTAATGATCTATGTTGAGATGAATGTACTCCTCCAACCATGAATATATTCTTTCTTTTTTGTTTCGTTAGGAGAGTTTGTAATAAAAATATAAAATAAAAATACCTTTGTCACTGAATAATTTTGATGTTTAGGAATCCTTCAAAATAAGGCTAATACACATTTAGAGAATAGACAGTGTTTTTTTTGTTTTGTTTTTTTAATGCATCCCAAAGATGAGCAACAATGAATAAACACAGTGGGTGCAGATGACAAAACAGTCTGACAGTATTTAAAAGGAGTTTACTTTCATAAAGACACAGCACATTATGCATATCAAGTCCTCCTTTACCAAACTAATGAAGCCTGGTAGTTTAGACTCCCTCTGCTCCTCCTGGGACCCTGAACTGAATATCCTGAACCCATTAAAAGTTCTCTATGGTGTGATCTGAGGGGATTTTCTAAAGCAGGTCTTTGAGAGGGACATTAAACAGTCTTTAACAGAGCTTTCATCTCTAAAGCGCTATCAGTAGGCGCAGAGCAGGCTGGCACTGCCTGGCATGCTATACTGGGCTACTGCCTTTATCAGTTCACTTTAATTAGGAAACAAGCTTCTGTTTCTGTATCTGTTTAACCAGCCATGTGCCACACATATAGAGTGCACACACACACACACACACACACACACATAAACACACACACGCATACACATATAAAGTAAGCGCACACAGTGATTAATGGATACAATCCAAATTAGACATATAATCTCAAATACAAGTTCAAAAATGTATTCAAATTCAAAAAAGCTGCTTTTGTCATCTCTCGTATTCAAAATGAATGTATCGTCACTTCCAGGGAACGTATAAAATACAAATGGAGCCACTGTTCATTTTTGATTGCGATGACTGCGATGATGATTTGTATTACTAGTCCTGTTTTTGTGCCGTTAAACACACACCATTGTAATAAATAAGGAGAATATACAGGAGATACAAAGGAGAAACTTATCATGAATGTAAATGAGGCCAAACAATAAACGGGTGTGAATACAATAGAGAAATACAATTTTTGATATAAATAGACAAACAATTAACTCAATTAACAGGTGTGTGGAATTAATCTACAAGGACACTAATGGAAAACGTAAAAAAATGCTAACTAAACCAAAACAAAATAGACTATTAATATTATTATTATTATTATTATTATTATTGTTATTGGCGGTTCATTCCGCTGTGGCGACCCCAGATTAATAAAGGGACTAAGCCGAAAAGAAAATGAATGAATGAATGAATTATTGTTATTATTAGCAGTAGTAGTAGTAGTAGTAGTAGTAGTAGTAGTAGTAGTAGTACCTGCAGTTTGATCAACCTTTTTGAGTTGCATACATTTTTGTATAATATTTTTCATAATAGTAAAAATGTATAATGAGTGTTGATGTGAGGGGTTGATTAATTGATTAATTGCTTGCTTGCACTCTTGATTGATTGATTGATTTCTTGCTTGCATTTTTGATTGATTTGATTGATTTGATTGATTTGATTGATTGATTGATTGATTGATTGATTGATTGATTGATTGATTGATTGATCGATCGATTGACTGATGCATAGCATATTTGTCTTTCCATCCATCATTTTTATGTAAAATCTAAACCTAAAACATGTGGTTTAAAACCTAAAAGCATACATTTTTGTAGGCTTCTAACACAATGTACCTGTTTGATTCTACAAGGAAGAATGTGTTTTTTAATGTTTCCTTTTAAACATCTCTCTCTTTCTCTCTTTTTCACTTTTTCACACCATTCAGAACACTTTTACAACATAAATACATTTATACTTTTGTGTGTAGCTGTGGGAGATTTGTGGCTCTAAAATGAGGAGTTGAGAGGAACTGACTGTCCCACGATGCCCGCTACACCCATCAGGTAGGTGGGGATACATTTTTTTGTTACAAAAGGCACAAATAACTTTTTTTAGTTTTTTGAAGTGGAAACATACATGGATAAGAATAGAAAGGGAAAGGTGTCTGTAGAGCTTATCCCTTCAAAAACAACATTAAAGATAGACTGAATGAGTGGAATGGCTTATTTCCCAGCACAAGGTCAGAAAAGAGCTTGAACTTCCAATAGGAATATAATGTCAAACAAAAGAATTGCTCATAAATGTACGCAAACCAATGACATGTTCCGATGCCCTCTGTGCAAATTTCTCTGCAACAGCGTTAAAGATCAGGGGAAACGTGTCGAGAGTGACGTGACAATTGTGAGCAGGAACCCATACACCTACATCCTGATGCGCGTAAATACGAACAGCTATAAATGCTACAATGATGTCAAACTGAGCCGCAAATTCAGCGTGAGATGTTTGTGCCTTCCTCTCCACCCTGCCATTACATCGAATTATTTCCCTGGCTAAAGTTCCCTCACGTTGAATTTCACAACCTGACATTGATAGCATACAGTTTTACTCTCTCGTTCCCCTGTTGGACTCTTGGGATCATCTACATTATCCAGGGCTTTAGTACACCAAACTCATTTGCACTTCTTATATGTGCAGAAGGGTATAGGGCCCTGAGAGACCTGGAAACAGTTATTCTCACCAGCCTTCAAGGTTATATACGTCATTATGAGTGGTAGTTAAAGAAAAGAACAAGTTTTCGTGTTCAACGGTAGGACACTGACATACCATGAAAAAAACCAGAAGAGGCCAAATGTCAGGACAAGGTTGGCCTGAAACATTCGAATGCATGACAGTTTGTATGGTTTATCAATTACACTGAAGTGGAGTGACACCAGGAAATGTTTTAAAAGTCCAAGCTCTGCTCAGGACTAAAGTTACCTAAAATTATTAGGGTTGAGAGAAGTAACGGATGAAGTAACTGACTCGTGACTTGAACCTTAATGTAACTAACACTCAATATTTCAGCCGAAGCGGAGTTTCAGACTAGTTACAGCTGAAATAAAAACAGCCTTTCTTTTTAACCTCGTGTCTGGTTATAAAACTGAGCTTGGCCGTAAATCAAACCTCTGCCTCAGCAAAATATCTTGAGTTGCAAATTGTAAATAGTGCTTTGGAGACTTATATTTTTTGACATGAGTACACAAAATAAATATCTAAATCATTTTATATTTTGGCACTTCTAATTCCCTAAAAAGGCAGAGGTCTATCAGGCAGAATAGCAGCTCGCTGTAAATCTATCTGCCTTGACTGTGGCCAGCCGAGGGTCACTGAGGAGTCAGAGTTTTGAGGAGGTATAAAGCGGTTACTTTATGGCTATCCCAATTGTTGTGCATTAGAGTTATGTGCATTGTATTAGCTCTAATGAAGGGCGTAAATTCTCAGTTTTACGAGCAGACCTTTACGAGGAAGGGGAAATTGTAAAACACACGCTTTTTGCGTTACCAGTTTTTGTCACCCTGCCTTAGGAGTTCACGCTGCACACACACTGTTTTCATTAACCTGCGGATGGTTGTGTGTGTGAGGATTGAGTCTGGGTAAGAGTCTAGACCCTCATCTGGAAATCAGCATCTAGTGGCTTGATAAGAGGCAAGCGTTTTTGAAGTATTGTGTGTCGCTACAACATATGGACATCTACATTTAATGGCGGTCTGTAGAGGATTTCTCAGTTTGATACTTATATTTGCTGATAATTATGATTCAGTGCACAAGTGATATGCCTTTAATATCTTCATGGTAATATTAATAAATAATAACACTTTACTTATAATCTCACCAGTAAAACAATGGAATAAACCTTGCAGCACTGAATACAGACAATGATCATTATTAAATTTAATTTAATACATGAATGGTGAGCCACATTCAATGTGCAGATAAACTATATCATTCTTTCCCTAATTATAGAAAATATACTGTACAGACAACACACTTCTGTTTAGATAACTGTATTATAATATTTGAGTTATTTGAAAGTTCAATGATCAATAGTGATGATGCATTAAAGCTATGGTAGTACTTTAAAATAATGTAATAAATGGATTACTAATTGTTTGTTCATGTTAGTAAATACATTAACTAACATTAACTAATGGACCATTATTTTAAAGTGTTATATATATGGGAGATGAAGGAGAGAGATACTCTCTTTCTGTTTCTCCAGCATCTCATCACAGTATCACCCCTCCAAGAGGTCAAATGTTCTTAAATGGTAAAAGTGCTTCTTTGGTTGATCTCACTTCCAAATGTGTCATTTCAGTTCTATAATTTTCTACGCCTTGACACAAGCCGTATAATTATGCATAAGATCAACATATTTTTTCACAGGCACGCAAACCCTTTAGCCCACTCTCTGTGGCTAGTTAAGTAAATGCAATGGATGTGAGTAGAGGTTGCGTGGATGGTGATTCAGAAGGGAACACCCCCCACAACCCCCCTTTTTCCCACCCAGCCAAAAATACAGATCCTCTCCCTTTACACACTGACAAATCAAGCAATTATGTGGGAGTTGATGATGTCATCATTTCTCCAGCCCTGTCTTCATTTATAAAGGTCTCGACACATTTCACATTCAGCCGTTGCCGTAAATGAAAGAAAAGATGGGGTGAGAGGGAGAAAGAGAGAAAGAGAGAGCGACAGAGAATAAAGATTGAAATATCTCCTCAGGACATTCTGCTTACTATTTCAGAAGCTCTCTTATCTCTCTCCACTCAGCTCTGTTAATATAATGGTGAACAATATTTCATGAAGGGCAGCTGAATACTGCCACGCTGACACACACCAGCTCTCTTTCTCCTCCCCGTGCCCTCATCTGTCTTTCTACTCCTCTTCTTTTCTGTAGGAAGCGTGGGACAAGGTTGGAAGGAAGGCTGATAAGCTCTCTTAGCGTTTCGCCCCTCACCCCTCACACTGCCAGTTTTCCCCTCGTTTGCAAATATTTTCATATCAATAATCGGGCAATTTCCGTACATGCTAATCCATCAAAGCGAGGCCACGGGTAATCCAGCGCGGCTCCAGGTGAAGCGCTCTCCCCGGCAGACATCTGTTCCTAGAAGCGTCGCACAAAGGCCTTCTCTGTCAGCCTTGATTGATCAGGGGAGGGTCTCGTAGCACAGAGGAGGCGCAGCGCGTATCAGAGATGCTCGACACCAGCACCTGAAGAGGTATTCTCTCTGGCGAAGAGCCGCAATCACTGTTAAACAGCTTTCAAAGTGCCACACTTTGTCTGCGCGTATCAGGAAATGCTCACTTCTCTCCTATAAGTGAGAGAACAAAAGACATGAGGAATGAAAGCAAAGAAAATTCGGATCAGTATAATATCTATAAGTGCTGACAGGGTGGATTTTGGATGCAGGATTTTAGATTAGGGAGGTTTTAGAGCAGCCGAATTTGCAGAACAATGAGATTGTGTGTTTGATTTTAATTTCCCTATAATCTACTCAGCATGTAAAGGATATGCTCTCTCTCTCTCTCTCTCTCTCTCTCTCTCTCTCTCTCTCTCTCTCTCTCTCTCTCTCTCTCTCTCTCTCTAAGATCACAAATGTAGATGGAGCAAGAGAGTGAAGGGGAGAGAGAAAACGAGAGAAAACAAAATGAGCAAAGCAAAGCGGAACGAGAAATTGTGAAGTCTCATTAGTACCACATTTATCATCTTCTTTGTATGGTTTTAAACACTGACTAGGTCAGATCTTTTCAGGCACCTCAAGGGAAATCAGCATTTGTCAGTGCCGAAACCGGCTCTGTTCTACACACACTCTTAATTCATTCTACTAAAGAGGCTCGCCGGCCGCCCGTGGCACCGCTGATGATTTTACACCCATCCTCGTGAAACCTTGGCTGACTGTCGCTCTCAATTGGCTGTCTGAACACACACTTGTCCTTTTTAATCTCGAGCCGGGACTGTTCGCACAGAGCCCTACCTGGGGTTCTGCACCGTCTAATGCAAATGATCTGTGTTGAGACAGCCATGCATGTGAGACATTGCAAATTATACTTCCTACAGCCGGTAATTACAGCCGAGAGCCTTACTGACTCCCCGGTAGCGGGAACACGATGTGAACAAGACAGATATTATATATTATAAATGCTATTAATGTATCCTCATGCAAGGTCAACATAGGACAAGATGTTGGAGGATGAGAATATGTGGGTGCTGCAGCAGGTGAATGCTAATGGCTCCTGTCTTGTGGTCACCTTTGTGAAGTTGTGCTAATACAGAGTTGGTCATAATTTCTATCCTCTGTCAACCTTTCATTTTGTTTATCCCCTGATTTGTCACCGTTTACACACAGATAGTGTATCATTACATCTCGTTTATGTATCTCAGTCAAACGGTGCTGATCATCCACTAGTCAAATGCATCTCCACTTAGAAACTCACACCGGCAACACAGGGAGGAAAACAGACTCTACAAAGACGGAGATGACAAAAAAAAGAAAGACGGAGAGTGCGTGACTTCGAGTGGTGATGTTGAGAGGAAGAAACGCCTCTGAAAATCTCCATTTCATGTGAGTTCAGACAGAATAGTGTGCCATATGTAAATAGTAGTTCAATAATGAATGCCCCATCGCTGCTTTTATTTGCTTTGCACGCTCACACACACTTGCGGTGTGCGAGACACAAATTAGAAAGCATTTAAAAGGAAATATTCAAAGGCAGGCAAAGCCAGAGGAATATCAGTTATTATTTTTGATGTTGCAATTTCTGTCACTTTGATGCAATCAGTGAGTAGCCTGGGCGTGTGGGGCTCTCAGGGGAAGAGGACTGTCAGAGTGAAGAAGCTGGTGGGAGGGTAATTATCACAGATCAAACCCCGCTAGTTAGCAGGCAGAAACAGGAGGCAAATGCCAAAAACCAGCCAATGTTTCACAAACGCTTGTTCAAGGATATCCTAATTGCTATAAGTGGTTCCTTCAGGACTGACACATCAAACGCAGCCAGCTGCGTGATGTCATCACTGTGTTGCCGTCGTGATGCTCCTCAGCAGGCAAATTAAGGGAAGAGGGCAAAGCAAAAGCACACAAGGACAGTTTCCTGCCATGTGCGTTCAGCCTACACACATACACACAAATGTCACTTACACTGTTTTTAGCATCAGGCCATGTGTCGGGCCTAAACTGCACTGCTCTAATGCTGTGTCTGACAGGAAATCAAATTGTTGTGTAAGTTTATTTACCATAAACTCTTATGGAAACTAAACAGTTTCATACAGACCTCACAGAATACGGAATACATGATTCACTGTTTAAAACATCAGAATACACTGTATGCTTCCTTCATATAACAGTAAATATTTTTTGTAAAAGTTGTATTTTGTGTCTATTGAGAGATAAATGTATGAGAGACATATTGAAGTTATTTGAATGTTTTGAAATTAAAATATAATGAGCCCAGAACATAAAGCAACAAGTAATGTTTGCATTTTACAGCTTTATTTATGTCTTTTCAAAGACATACCCTAACAAAGGTTTCGAAGTTTAAAGGTCTTGAGGTCAGTTTTTGAAGAAATCTCTTGTTCACCAAGGCTGAAAAAAAAGTTCACATGGTACTTTTACCATTCTAATTTTACAAAATAATAGTAGTGTCAAAAGTTGTGACATTGTTTTAAAAAGAAAAAGATATGCAATTCATTATTATTAATCATTAGAGTTTTTATCATCAGTTTTTTTTATGTATTTTACTTTTGCAAGAGAGATGGTATAGGAACGGAAACGAGAGCTGCAGAGACAGAGGGAATTACTGCACACAGACTGCACTGTTGTCCCTTCATTCTTTTCCTCTCTCAGATAAAAGCAGTTTTCATCACAGACAAAATCCAGCGGAGCTTCATAAAATGTGAATTTGTCCTGTGTGAATGGCTGTATATCAGTGTAAGTGAAGTAATAATCTGCTTCCTATCAGCTTTAAGTAATCACCCTTGTGGCGGCGTCTAACGACCGGAATCAGAGACTTTAATACCTCCCATAAGAGCAGATCTCTTTAAAAAAAGTCAAATAAAACCCAGTGTGTCAGTCTCCCTTAAAACCCGAAGATAAACTCAATTATTTTTCCCCTGTCTCAGCAGAAGGACACAACAGAGACCTCTGAAATTACTTGCTCGCTCACAAGGACTGTAAAAGAAGGACTATTTCTAGAAAGAGGCTATAAATGTGACAGGAGGCAAGAGAAAGAGACACAAACCGCCCACGTTGTCATAGCTGGACTCGGGGTAATAAGAGCGACAGAGATACGAGTCACTTCGCATGATAGTGAGGTTTAAATCAGGCCAGGCATCAGGGCAAGCTTTAGAGCTATAACGGCTGACAAACCGAGCCACTGACAGGGGTAATGGATGGCAGGCTGTGGCCTATCTATCCGTCGAGGCGATGGTGAGGTGCGCAACTTCACAGGGACTCTCTGATGCACGAGAAAGAGCTCGTAAAGTAGCGCAGGGCACCTGACCTCTACAGCAGACAGCGGACTGGCAGGGCCTTTACGACCCACGCTGGATTTAATGGCCAATAATGACTGGAATAACCGCTTAAACCTTAACGGACCCCGCGCGGCTTTGAGCGGAGCAGGAGATGATATATTTGGCCTGCCGAATGACAGGGGCAATGTATCAAAGGGAAGGATGGAACACCCTGGAATATATTTGTGCATGTGTGGGTACTGTATGTGTGTAGATGCAGGAGGAGCAGAGAAACATGGGATGAAGCTTGTAGAATTGCAGTTTTTACACATAACAAGAACAACAACAGTCACTCTCATTCCAAGATAAAGCAGGAACAAAATGTGCCTGTTCAGGGATACATAAATCCACTGTAAATGCAATATGAGGCCTTGACACTTTGATACGCAGATTTATTTATTTTTCCCACCCAGACTTTATTCTAATTTATAGCGCACCAGCATCCTTTGGCCTGAGATCATAACACCAATTCATTAACTATTGGCACCAAAGTGTATTCCGATTTTCAATAAACTCTCTCTCTCTCTCTCTCTCTCTCTCTCTCTCTCTCTCTCTCTCTCGCTGCTTTCTATTTGAGAGCCTGGCATGTTTTCAAGCAACATATGCTGCCATAATCTCTTAAAAAGCACCATCCAAGTCCAAATTTAATTATGTAATAGCAGGAACGCAGTCAGAGTGCAGACACAGCAGCTTAGCCAGGAAACAGCATACTGGCGTACCGCCTCACCATTCTTCAGACATCCCCACTAAAATGTCAACCACCATAATGATGTTATAAACATAACAAAACAAAAATAATAGTTTTTGATGCGCCAAAATACAACTATATAACTGTACTAAGTTACTTAACTGTACTATATAAACTTAGTACAGTTTTGGTTCATTTGTTTATATTACTATATTGTTGCATTACCATAACAGCTATAGAATTACCACAGCAGATACAGTACTTTAGTATGGTTCAAAAAACACTATGTTTTTACTATAAGTCAATATTGATTTTTTTTTTATTTCAGGTGGTCAAAAACACATTTGATTGTGTTTGTAGAGTAGATGTTATTTTAGATGTAGTGGTCAAACGCATTCAAACTGTCAAAAAGGGATGGTCTAGTCTCTGCTGACTCATTCTTAAATATTACAGGGCATGTTGTTGAAGCACACTAAGAATTTAAACGTTGCTGCGTGAAATTGCTAGTTTAGTTTGAAGATGAATCAAATTCTAAAAGGAAATGTACTCTTACGAGTCCTGGTTATAACACAAACCGAATTGAAACTTATTTTGCAATGTTACACTATATTGAAAGGTCAGGAAAATGTCCATAGACCCTCCCCTGAAAGAAATCAGGAAAGTGGTTTAAAGTGAACAGAAGAGACGGATTAAAGCACCAGATGTAATTGGTAATGTGCTTTCCTCATCTACGTGTGATCCAGTCAAACAAAACCCATGGTAATACCTGGTGTAAACACAGCCTGCATTTAACTTTGCAAACTAACTTTCTCTAAAGTATTAGCATAGCATTAGTAGAGTGTTAGGTATGGGTAAGAGATAAAATTAGAAAATAGGCTGATGTTCTTAAATCAGTAGAATATTGTTAGGATAAGCACTATAAAGTGTTTTATGCATACAGTCTAGTACTCTATTGACGTGTAGTTGCAAAGTAACCTCTTTTCAACAGAATGTCTAAGGGGGAGCTTAAAACACAGTGTTGCAGACCTGTTCATACTGTACCAGCACTGAACCTACTGACTTTCAGCGTATAGTGTAAAAAAACAAAAAGCGCAGATATTTTCCTCCCTTTTCTTTTACGTCCCAAGCCATAGAGATTTGGAACAACACAAGGATGAGTAAGTGATGACAAACTATGCAATATTTCATTGCAAAGTCTAACTTTTCTTTTCTTTTAGCATCCAGTGTCATTAGAGTGGCATATTTCCATCTTTTAGACCACTAAGCCCAAACTAAATCCATCGCATGCAGTAGCGGTTTCCCACACTCTCTATTCTCTGGTTTTGAGGATTGCTGATGTTTATGTGATGGTTGAAGCCAGGACTGCTGGGTAGTGGTATAACCACGGGCTCCATATTCAATGAATAACACATTTCTATTATTATTTTTTTATATGTGTTTTATTGCATTTATGCCTAAGTTTATTATGCATAGAGAGTCTCATGTGATATGTCCCTGTTGTAGAGCATACATAAGATCAGTGCTGGGGTACATCCAAATATATCAGCGATATGGGGTCACCTTTTGATTTGAGTCTAAAAGGACACGAAATAGATAAATCCTGTGAGCAAACTGTATTCTTAAAAGATTTCCGTGGGTCCTGTTCACATGCCGCCGTTACACAGGGGAGTATGCTTTCGGCATGCCCGCGATAACATTCCCTCTCCACAATAGTGTAATCTCTGTGGCTCAGGTAGTGTGTGATCTGCACCCTGCAGTCGGTTTGTCCCAGCATTAAAAACACTCGCCGGTCTTTGTGCTTTTACAATGAATTAAGCGGATTCCGACAGGGAATGCTTATCGGGGAAATTTTGCTTCACTTCCGAGATAAACAAATCAGGCTAAATAAGTTCTGCGAGAGTTTCACTAACTCGTTGGCTTCCTAATCTGTGGCACTGCTTAAGATTACACCTCCAGATCATTTTCCAACAAGAGAAAAGAGGGCAAAAGTTAAGCTTGTGTGAAAAGAACATATTGTTGGAATAGGCATAGACTTCTGCATGAGATGGCTTACTTTAGCTATTGTATTTATAGTAACAAATCAGATACTTGTGTCAGATGATTATTATTATTTTATTTTATTAAAGAAAAAAAGCAAAACTGTAGGGAGCATTGTTTGTAGATTAGAAAATCAGGTCACCGGTGAAAAAATCATTTAATTTTTTTAATCTGCACACATGTTTGTTTTCGGCTGAAACTCAGAGAAGCTCCCAGGCAAAACATAAAAAGCATTCCTAAGCAGTCGAGTTGCTCTTATAGAAAATACCTCAAAGCGTTTAAGATAATACACAATCGTGGATTGAAGCTCAATCTCACTCCCTCTTCCTCTTCAGATAAGTGCTTCCATTGATGAGACCTGGCATCCTCCTCTTATCTCCAGAACACTTCACGGCAGGAACAGGGTGCTTGAATAAGTCTTGCAAGATTGTGACGGTAATATATCCACCTAATCGTGGTTCGCCATAACTTCTACAACTTCTCATTTTGCCAATAATAATGCAAGACTTATTTCATGCGCATAAGCAAAATTATTTCTCAACTGCATTGGGAAGTTGACTGTTCCCCTTTTGATAGCTCCTAACTTAGAAAGCTTGCTAAAGGGATATTTCACCCGAATAAGTATATCTGCTGTTAATTTACTCACCCTCAGGCAATCCAAGATGTAGACTCTTGTTCTTCAGTAGAACATTAAAGAAGATCTTAAGCTGAAATCATGGTTTTTGGTGATTCATATGCAAGAAAAGAGCTACTAGGCACTTTAATTGTAAACAAAATAAAAATAAAATAAAATTAGATATATATTATTTATATATATATATATATATATATATATATATATATATATATAT
>CAIGQW010053631.1:8490902-8501699 GCA_903798125.1 Danio choprae
TTTTTTGCAATATATATTATAATATGAATATAATTGCTCAAGATGACTCTTTTTTTTTAAATAGAATTAATAATTTTTCATTGATTTGGGATGATTTATTTTTACATTTTAGTTTAGGTATAAATATGTTTGGTGCTACTTTATTTTAAGGTATCCTTGTTAAAGATGAACTATTCATTGAAGTTCTGAGTAATATTAAATAGCTGCATGTACAGTACTTACCATATGGTTAAGGTAAGGATGAGAGTTAGGTTTAGGATTAGTTGAGAGTAATCAGTTGTAATTACTACAGTAAGTTCATGGAAGATGTATAACAAGGGCACCATAAAATAAAGTGTTTAAACCCATTTTTTGGTCTGGTAACTCACCTGAGTGTTATGAGCCATAGTTCGAAAACACACAGTTTTTTTTTCCAACTGCTTACACATTTTCAAATCAGTGTCGCTTTTTTTCAAAACTCTACACACAATTCTCACACAATTTCCTTCCAGATGTAACACTGCATTCAATGAATGAAGAAGAATGAAGCATTTGCATCAAATGGCAAACACATCTTTTATAATAGTAAATGTTTGGATATACCATGTAAACACTGTTGTTGTAAATCTAAAGCTCTTTGCTCTTTCATAGGCTTATATCTACAATTCAATACAATGTTCTACAGTAAAAATAATCTGCTGAGAGGAGTACACTATAAACACCAAAATATTCATTAGGCCGGGGGTGTCCAAACTCGGTCCTGGAGGCCCGGTGTCCTGGAGAGTTTAGCTCCAACCCTAATCAAACACACCTAAACAAGCTAATCAAGGTCTTACTAAGTATACTTAAAACACCCAAGCAGTTGTGTTGAAGCTAAACCCTGCAGGGACACTGGCCCTCCAGGACCGAGATTGGTGACCCCTGTATTAGAAACTTTCTGGCAGATGTGTTGAGCCAAGTTGGAGCTAAGCTATGTAGGACACTGTCCCTCCAGGACTGAGTTTGGACATCCCTGTATTAGGCCAAACATTACTGTTGTATACAGTAGCATACATGATAGCTTAAATCTATATAAAGCAAAAGTATTTTCTCCAGAATACAGTAAATACAGAGTGTGGACTCTCAGGGGGAAAGTGTCCATTGCCTGGAGAAGCGTCATGCGGGCGTAGGGTCGGCCATCACATACACTTTACAGAGCCAGGTTGAGAATAATCCCTCTATTCTTTTCTAGAAGAATTTAGGATTTAGAAAAGGTGAATACAAGGTAGGAACATAACTAAACAATTGTGAACCAGTTTTTTTTTGGCCCAAACAACCCAGTGTCCCGTCACCTTTGACCTATTTATAAGCCTATATTACAGTAAAGCAGTGATTGATTAGTGATCAGTTAAGAAATTAGTGTTTCCACATTTGAGGAGTGTGTGTGATCGGGTGAGTAAGTGTAGCATTTTGATTGGTTTCATTTGGAAAAGGAAAGCAAGTCACTTCATGTTAGATTACAGTTTTTTTGGATTGCTTAAGCACGATTTTCAAAACAGGGCCTGTGTTTTCAAAACAGTACACACAATTAGCACAACCACATACCCAATTAGCAAAAGACTACAGATCCTTTGCATTATTAAACACTTGTAAAAACTATACACTTATGTTTAAAAAAAACACACTTTTTTTTTTTTACCATAAGAAACACACGTTTCACATTTACTATACTCTATTTGCATGAGTTACACTCTGCCGTGATAAACCTAACACTTTTAGCACTTCTACTTCCCTATGATTAAAGTAGGCTACTGGCAACAAAGTACAAATATAAAGTAAATCCACCAAACACTACACAAGACCAATGTTGCACACTGAAGAAACTCATTTATTTCTCAACATGCCCAAAATGTTGACAGATT
Organism: Danio choprae; assembly: GCA_903798125.1. NCBI lineage: Eukaryota > Metazoa > Chordata > Actinopteri > Cypriniformes > Danionidae > Danio > Danio choprae. The sequence continues at coordinate 8,492,783 of CAIGQW010053631.1, forward strand.
CATAGTACTGTAACATGTCACTTTACGTATTGTACTGAAAGTTTACTGTTACAAAAAAAAACGTCTTGAATGACTTGTATTGCTGCTACCTCCATCTGGTCACAGGCCTCCTCCATGGCTTGGATGAGGGGTACCTCAGCCTGGATACGGAGATCATACCTTCCACCGCCATGCCGAGAAAAACTCTTCTATAGGGTTGAGATAGAGAGTATGGTGGAAGATATAGGACGGTGAAATGTGGATGTTGCTGAAACCAGTTCTGAACCAGAGCAGAGCAGTGGAAAGACACATTGTCCCAGGCAACAATGTATTGCATATGATCGATTTGATGCTGTCATGTTGTGCAATTAGTCCAAGAATGTAAGTATGAGTGCTGTGTTGTAAGGGCCCATATGGGCATGGCGGTGGAGGACCCCATTCTGTGTAATGGCTGCACAGAGTGTTATTTTTCCCCCACGTTGGCCTGGGACATTGACTATAGCACTGTGGCCAATGATGTTTCTTCCCCTCCGTGTTCTCGTCAGGTTGAACCCAGCCTCATCTATGTAAATGAACTTATGCTGGATCTCCTCTCCATCCATTCGTAAAACTACCTGAAGAACAGTGTCAGACAAAATTGTGTAGTTCAGTGTAGATCTAGTATTACATATTACAGTGCAGTAAAAGATTGAGACCGTATGCAAAAATCACACTGCTAAAGTGTATACATACCTCTGCATAATCATGCCACAGTCATTTCACCCTTTCGAAATTGCGCTCAAAAGGCAGTAAATAAATTTGCTTCATTTGAATATGTTTTTTTTTTTAGGATGCGTGCCAGTGTTGATATCGAGACCTGATGGACATCGTTGAAACTGGCATGGTTATTGACAATGTTAGCTTGGAGCTGTTTGAGTGTTATAGCATTGTTGGCCAAAACCATTAAACCAACGTTTACTATCTCCCTCTCTTGCTGTTCTGTGAACATAAGATGTCTTCCCCCTTGTCCTTCCTGACCCTCAATCCTATGTAGAAAAAAAACAAAACAAAAAAACAGTAAACAATAGTACAGTAATTTCACAGGACAAGGTAACAGAAGTGCTGATACTGCATAGAATACAGTACTGTAAGCAGTTACTGAAACCGTGCAGATGTTTTTGATATGGTGATATTATATTAAAAATACCCATTTTCCAGTCGAAATGTTCTTATCACACTTGCCACTGTGTATCGGCTCAGAATTGGCTGTACACAGCGTCAGGCCGTGGTTGACAATGGGGTCAACCAGTGTTGCGTGGATATCATTTGTCAAATTCGGTCCTCTTTGGGCACCTTCTTGTCTTCCTCTTCCTCTACCTCCAGCATGGCCTCCATCTCTTCCTCCGTTGACTCCTCTTCCTCCTCCTTCTCCTCGTTGTCTTACTCTTTCTCTTACTCTTTCCATTGAGTTTGAAGACCGATGAGGTCACCTGCTGCTTTTTATAGTGCTTAAACACCTGATTGGTGTGTCTACAATAAAGCAAACAAGCATTTGCACACCTGATGACTGTGTTGAACCAATTGGTTGGACGGTGCGGTAATTTGACAGTCAGTGCTTTGGTATTGCAAGGTAGTGACTTCATGATAGATTTTTGTGTGTAATGTATGTTAAGTGTGTTTTGCAAATCACTGTGTGTAGAGTTTTGCAACAAGTGTGAGGTTGACAATGTTCTTATAGTTGTGCAAATATGGGCTGATGTTTTGCTTCTTCAGTGTAAGTGTCAGTGTTCGTCCGCGTCATCGTTTGTTGTCGTCACGTGCCTTTTGTCTTTCTCCCGCCACCATCATTGTTAATCTGTTCCACCTGTGTTCATCCCTTCTGTGTCATCTGTGTAATCAATCTGTCATCCATATATACCCTTTCGTCTGTGTCCATTGTTGTCCGGTATCTTGAATCGTGTGGGTCTCGTCCTGTCTTCCCGTATCCCATATCTGTTACCCGTAAGTGTTCAATAAACCCGTTTTGTTATATATTTCCTTCTCCGTCTCGTTCTGTTACCATCCGCCACCAATGGCGTTACAGTAAGGTTTTGCTAATAGTGTACTACTTTTAATTTTACTGTATAAGCAATCCAAAAAAAACTGTAGTGTTCTCAAGCTCATAAAGATTTGGCGCTTTTGGCGCAGACAGAGAAAAAAAAAAAAAAAAAAAAAAGAGAATAATGTGGTAAATTTGAACCTGGATAAGAAAGGCCACAGTAAACACTCGTAATCGTTCATGAACATTCAAAACACCAAAAAACAATAGGCGGGATTTCTGGAACACTGCTCTGGTCCTATAAAAACATCTCATTACAGCTAACGAGGAGATGATTGTGTGTGTGTGTGTGTGTGTGTGTGTGTGTTTGTGCGCGTGTGTGTGAACAGTGTACATGTTCTGTTTTTCTACATTATCTTTGATAATATGTACAGCTTCAGTGCTAAATATAAATTATAGATCTGTTTGTTTAGCTCATGATGCATCACCCCTAACACATAATACAGGGAGAAAATGTGCAAGAAATAAAAAATTCTGGACAAAAACAGAAAACAGAAAATGCGGAACATAATGTACATAATGCAAAAAATGTGTAAAAGAGAACAATTATAGAGCTAACCTGTATGCAACTGTATTTTGTGTTTACACTCATAATAATAATAATAATAATAATAATAATAATAATAATAATAATAATTATTATTATTATTATTATTATTAAGCAATAAAATACTTAAAACACACACACACACACACACACACACACACACACACACACACACACACACACATATATACAAACACACACATACATATATATAATTATTATTCGTTTTTTCACACAGCCACTCTGATTGCAGTTTTAAACAAGCTCATATAACACAGAGACTGAAAGAAGGAGCAACACAAAGGTCTAGTCTTTTAGTCATTGCATTTTTTTCTGTCTCTCTCTACCCCCGATAAACATCTGAGGTTAAGCTGGGAAAGGTATAGCATCAGTGAACCTGCACTAAGCAGTGCAGATCTGTTTGAGAAGCAGGACTTCTTTACACAAAGCGCAGAAAGCAGAACTAAGGCACAGGCTCCCTCTAATTAATCCAAACACAATCTCTCGGAAAAACTGAGGAAATACTGCACTTATGGTTTCGGTGTTATTATTTGACATTTCATAATAATATTAATATGCAGCCACTTTATAGTAACTTCAATTATATAAGGCCACTTACAAGATGAACAACTGCAAAAAATTAAAGAGTGCACTTTTGTTTTTGTAGGAAAAAAAAGTATCATAGCATATAATGATAATATATTAATAGTCTTTAAAATGAACACCTGATGTTCTAAAGCCTCTGACAGATTAATATTCATTTTGATTATGTACAGAGGCCTAATAAATTCAGATTATTTAAAAAAATGAAAATGTTTATTTACAATGGCAAGATTAAAATTAAAATGTATTATTATTAGCAGTAGTCGTAGTATTAAAGAAATGAACACTTAAATAGCAAATAGTATTTATTATAATTATCATCTACAAATGATTTTTCAAAAAAAATAATAGTAAATGTTATTTGAGCACCAAATCAGCATATTAAAACGTTTTCCAATAGATCCTGTAACACTGAAGACATAATAAAGTTTTTTTTTTTTTATTATTTTCATTTTGATTAAATATATTTTTTATTTTTTTTAATTCCTCCTTCAAAAATTCCTTCATAAAATAAACATTTAAAATGTTAAAACAACATTTTATTAATATTAAAACATTCAACGTTCAATTATGCTTATAAAAATACAAGCATTTACCGTTGAGCTACAGGAAATCCTAACTGCTCTGGCTATTCACACTTTTATTGACTCTTTTATGTATTTATTCAAAAAGCAACAGGTGAGCTGACATGCACATTAGTCATGTTGTTTATCATCAGATGGTTTCTAATGTCAGGCAAATTATTCCAAATTCCTCTTTACATACAAACAATGTGCAATTGATGAAGAAGCTTTAAAACATTTGAGAGAGCAAAAACAGGAACTAAAAATGAATGATATTTCATATTAGCATTAAAAGGATCTAAAGGCACATACGCACAGCTCTCTAAATTTCACTCTCCCTCCGTTATGAATAAATAAGAAGGAAATGATATCTCCCTATTAAGTTCATTTGCCTTTTTTCTCCTTTGAATAATGAATATCTAATGGAATAGCCAAGAGAATTATAATTCGGCCTATTAATTCAACATATTTTTTTTAAGGATTACATTAAATTTCTCAATTGTTCTTGCATATAATATTTAAATCAATCAGGGAGCTGTGCATAGAGAACAAAGCATTGCCAGTTCAAAGAGACAGAGTCTCCTCTAAACGCTTTGAGCACTGCATGGACGTCTAATCGCAATAAATTAATAACAATGATACAAACAACAGCTCAGTTTAAGTGCTTAGACAAAGGCATTCCACTACATCAATAGCCAGATTGTAAGCCCAGGAGCTGCTCTGAGAAATAGGGAACCATCCCGTTTTTCCCTTTGATTACTTCTTTAACTGGATGAATATTAACCCTAAATATATGCCACATTAAATGCACAAACAGTGAAGAATGGGTATGTACTGTGCATAAATCATTACATCCAGTTTGAAAATGTATATATTTTTTTCATCTCTCAAAGTCTGAGAATATATTATCTGAAAATGAACAATATATATTGCTGACCTCCTTAATTGTTTCTGTCTTTTATAAAAATTTAATTACATTTATATTTAGCAATGTTTTACCGGATCAGTCCCTTCTTACCTTGGAGATTGAACCCACAAACTTGGCGTCACAAGCACCATGCTCTAATATCTGAGCTACTGGAGAAAAAAATACAGTAAATAAATAAATAAATGACTGTGGTATGCTTATTTTTGCACAATGATAATATTTTATTGAATTAGTTACTGTTTTGCTTGGTACTGACTAATCTAATGTAAAACCATAAACCATAGAACCATAGCTACCCATAGAAAATCGAGGTTGTTTTTGTCTGAGAAATCGGTTTGGCTGTTCTCATTTACGCTGGCCACTGCATATATGAGCATTGGTTTGAATAAATTCACAGCCTTTTTTTTTTTTTTTTTTTTGCTTTGGTGTCCTACAAAATTACCATATGAGAGACTATTTACTCCCTGACAAAATTTGCGTGTTTCCGTGAGAGTTCAGTCCATCCTTATGATGGTACAAAATGAAAAGCCTGCCTTACTTGTTGCACGCAATTAAGCCGGCGTGAGAGACAGCGAGGGCAGTTTAACATTTCATACAGGCTGTAATTATGCTTTAACTATTAGAAAGTGGCGTCCCCTAGGAGCCAATTATTTGAAAAGCTCTCATCACATGCAGGATATATACAAACAAATCCTTCAAGCACAAAGTCAGTCTTTAAACATTAAAAGGGATGAATTCAGGAAGCCATACCAATCAGCTTGATGTAGCTAATTACTAAATAAGAGCGCAGCAGACCAGCCATATTAGATAATTATGACACACACCTCAAACAGAGAGAGAGAGAGGGTTGTAAGAAGGATTGTATGATATGTAAGAGATTAATCAGTAGTTTAAAGGCAATGCAAGCCGCAGGGCTCAGGACTCTTTATAAAATGCTTATCACTGGAATTACAGCTTTTACCCTGCATGAACTAATGTAGTAGCTATGAGACCCTGAGGTTATTTTAACACTAGAAGTACGTTCATTTTGACAATTTTTAAATTTCACAATGTTAAATTTTGTTGAATTCAAACCCATATGGGGTGACACTCTGCGGTTAGCACTGTTGCCTCACAGCAAGAAGGTCACTGGTTCGAGCCCCGGCTGGGTCAGTTGGCATTTTTATGTGGAGTTTGCATGTTCTCCCCATGTTTGCATGGGTTTCCTCCAGGTGCTCTGGTTTCCCCCACAGTCCAAAGACATGCGCTATAGGTGAATTGAATAAGCTAAATTGGCCGAAGTGTATGTGTGTGAATGCAAAAGTATATGGGTGTTTGCCAAAACTGGGTTGTGGCTGCAAGGGCATCCACTGCGTAAAACATATGCTGGATAAGTTGGCGGTTCATTCCCCTGATTAATAAAGGCGACTAAGCTGAAAAGAAAATGAATGAATGAAAGAGTCACTGAATGAATAAAACCCATATGACTCTGACTTCTCTGGCATGTGTATCATTTATTCTAATATTGTTAATAAAATTAAAGAACACTGGAGAGTACTGAGTATGTCTACATCAAATGGTGAACTGATATACACATTATAAATACCATATTATTTCAGTGTTTGTCATATTTGTCCATTATTATTATTATATATATATATATATATATATATATATTTTTTTTTTTACTAAACATTCAAAATCATATAGGTAATGATAATCTACAATAATAATCTACAATAGCAGGTTCTGTACTTGTTGGTGAATTACAATTTCTTCACATTATAATTTAAATTTCCTGACCTGATGTTTGTCATGAACTATTCTATCATGACAAACTTATTTATTCATGGATTTTGCTTCCAGTGGTGATTGTACAGGTAAAAGTCAAACTGTGGAAGTTGATGTAATCGTTTCCAAAATTCACAGAATTCATTCTTCTTCCATCCATATTTGTTGGCATTCAGATTTTTCAAAATCAACACATTTTCACTGTGGTAAAAAAAAAAGAGTGAAGCTCACCTGCTTTCTGGACAAAATGCAGCTCTTACACCATTACATAAAAGATTATAATATATAATTAATGTTAGACATTCAAAGCAAACATTCAAATGTAAATGTAACCTAACAAAAATAACAGTTGGTATCGATTTGTATTGGGAAAACAAGAAGGAATTAAGAGAGCTTGTTGTTGTTGTTTTTACAAATTTAAGTGGATTGAACATGAAACAATTAAGTTGTTCCCCTCAAATAAAACAGCAAGAGTTGTGATGTTTTAGCTCATTTTAAATAAGTAGTTTGAAACAACAGCGAACATAATTTTATAGTTGTAGAACTCTAGTAGTTATAAGTCAAAGTCAAATAGTTTACAAGTCATTATGAGAATCTTATGAGAACAAAGAAAATAAGTTCATAAATGTCCCATTCTCAGAGAGACGGCATGTCAGGGTTGGTGTTGGGAAGGATGAGGCGAGGACCCAAATGCAGATAAATGGGTTTTTAATAATAATCAAAATAAAACAAAAAGACAAAACAAACTACCCCGAGGGGGAAAACATTAACAAAAACAAACTTGACTGGGCTGGCTGGAAGGAGCAGGACCGGACAAGGCTGAACAAGACACGACAAGGGCATATCAGACGACGAACTGGCACAGGACAGCAAACATGAGGAGAATATAAGCACAAATAATTAACATACAAACAGGTGAACATAATAAACTAATAATGGGTTAACAAGGAGGGTGGGACTAGACAATAGACAGAAGAGCATATGACACAAACAAACACAAGCCATATGCTCACACAAAAACAAAGACTTGAACACGCAGCCAATGAGATAACTCATTAACCGCGCGTTCACAAGACACGCACGCAGCACATGTAAACATGCACCACGTGCTAAACACAACACCAACAGAAGACTGAACGCAAGACACGAGTACACGATAAGTGAAAACACTTACCGTGCACTCACATGCAACGTGCATGTTTCATCCCAGCGCCAACCAAAACCGAAACCAACTAGACTGAGACGCTGGGAATGAAACACCACGCTGCAGACAGAACAAACAAACACCAGGACAAGAGCGCGCATCTTAGACAGCGCGCGAGACGCGCGCGCTCCCGCGTAATGCGGAAGCGCGAGGTCCGCGCTATCAAAAATGCCGCTCATACAAAAGACACAGGAACAGAAAACGAGTGCTCGACCCGAGAAAACTCGAGTCGAGCACAACATACAGGACAAGACATGACTAGTGTCTGGACTCTGCCACCTAAACATGAATTTACAAGACAGGAGTGGCAGAACCCTGACACGGCATATACAACACGAGAACATCTTTCAAATGCATTTGTGATTGGTTTAAAAATTACTGTGTATATATTGTAATACTGTTTTACTAATATTATTTTTATTCTACCGTTTTAAAATGTGTCTTTGCTGAATAACAAGCAGCCTGCTTTGCAATGCAATAGACGGTTAAGGCTTTAATAATATCTGCCTGCTGGGTTTTGATTAAGTCAGAAATAATAGGCTAATTTAAAATGTCCATTATTATTTTTACACATGTGCCACTAGGGTCACAGAGACCTTAAACATAAAGTCAATCACAGAACATTAGGGATGAATCATCATCATCACTCAGTTCTGCCTCCACCCATTACAGACTACACTCATTCTGTTGACTGTGAAGATTTACTGCATTAGTCACATTCTCAGTGGATATTATTGTTCTCTAATTATTAGTGTGATTTACTTTAATTCACTCAAGCATATCGCCTCAGCTGCTGACAAGCTTTGTCAAGTATGTCTAGACCACTTTGGGAGATAACATTTGGAGAAAACTGTATTTATGAAAAAAATATTTATCCATAGTTTCTAAAAAAAAAATCTAAACTATCAATTATGAAATTATGAATTAATTACTGATAAGTGTCTGCACATGGTAAATATTTTATGTGTATATTTTTTGTCTCCTCTAAAGCATGTAGTAGATCTGCCTATATGCAGAGAAACAAAAAAGCAGAGCCGAGTTAGGATAAGAAAAAGCAAATAAATATATAGACAAAGTAATATTGCCAAGAAAAAAAACTTTCTTTGTTGGTATTATTATTTTTTTTTATTAGTTTTTTAGTATATTTGATAATGCTAACCTAACTGGTTCTTACTATAGCAACATTTTTTGGAGAAAATATAATAATAATAATAATAATAATAATAATAATAATAATAATAATAAT
>CAIGQW010053631.1:8529207-8540111 GCA_903798125.1 Danio choprae
CTTTTATACTTCATGACTTTTCCCCCTGTGCTTTTCGCAAGTTTTAGATAGCATCAAACCTGGAGCACTCACGTCTTACCTCAAACCATTACTGGGCTTTTCTGATGGTTTACGTTATGCCATTTAAGTTCATTCTGCTGGGCAATACCCTCCAATCTCAACTTATTTTCCCTCTCTGCATAATAAGAAGTGTTCTTTAGGGAGGAGAGCTATTTGTTTCTCTGAATATAATCTAGCGCTTCAGCTCTTTACATGAGAGCAGCGTCATGTAGCTACACGGTGACTCAGCTCGGTAAATCTGTCATTACCAAGCTAATGCTATGCTAATGGGCTCAAAGTGTCAGGCTTTAAAGACATTCTCTGCCAGTTGTGCTGTGACCCCAGAGAAGACGATACAGGCAAAAAAAGCTAAATTGGTGGATTTTTGTTTCTTATTTATATTATAGGTATAAGATTATATTGACAATAGCATTAATTGAATTGTCGTCGTACTGTAAAATATTGCTGGATTGTAGCAACCGAAATTTACAGTAATACAGACAAATCCAACCACTAGATATGATTGTTTATAATTTAAATCATTTCAAAATTAGTTTGTATCATACCCAAATTTGTGATGTGCTTTTAGAGTGCATTACAGCAATTTGAAATTGTGTACAAAGTATATTAGAAAGGCTAATAAAGAGTGACATAGTTTCAAGTTTGTTATAGCATTGCATTCACAGTTTCAAAGTTGGAACTGGCATTATTTTAGCAACATCTCTCTCTCTCTCTCTCTCTCTCTCTCTCTCTCTCTCTCTCTCTCTCTCTCTCTCTCTACGTCTATATGATTTCATACATTTCTTGCAGGAGCTTATTTAATTAAATTTAAATGTAAAAAAAAAACCTTACAATTAAATCTACTTTAAATGTATTGACCATAATATCTAATTCTGAAATTAAATCACAAATAGTGACAATGCAGAATCAGCAACCAGTTTTTATTTCTGTTCTGCATGGTCACTATTTGTAATCTAATTTCAAACGTATAAATCATACCGTACACCAATTTAAAAGGATAGTTCACCCAAAACTGTAAATGTTTTCATCAGTAACTGGTAACCATTGACTTCCATAATATTTGCTTTTCCTACTATGGAAGTCAATAGTTACCAGTTTCTAACATTCTTCAAAATATCTTCACTTTGTTTCAAAAGTAAAAAAAAAAGAATTCATAAAGGTTTGGAACCAGGTGAGAAAGAGTTAACAGTGAGTAAATAAAGATTTTTGAGTGAACTATATCTTTACAGGTATTCTCAAATCAGTTTTCAATGGTGCAGCAACTTAATTTTAGACTGATATGCGTGCAAGATAGCTTTGCCCGATGACTAGCGGTGATGCTGTATTGATCAGTTTTATTGCTCTTACAAATCACTATTTATGGGCTAAAATGTAGAGTGGACACCTGCGCATGAGATTGAGAAGATGTGACCTTTGACACTGAATGCTGAACTAGAGAAAGGTGATCATACAAATCAAATCGAGATTGCCAAGTCAATCTAGAAACGTCAACAGCCACTCAATGTCCTTTTTTCACTAGATTCTATTCAGACAGCAAAGAAACATTCTTATCCTTAGGCAAGATTAAAATGTTTCAAATACTTTGTGGGTTTTTTAAAAAAGAAATTGGAAAAAAAAACTCTCTAATGCAGAGACACAGTACATTTGATAAAACATGTCCTTGCCCCACACCTGTATAGTCTTTTACAAATCCACACAATCACGACGTAAACTCATACTTTAGTAATTATACAGGAAGTAGACTCTCATTTAGTATTGAATGTGTTTATAATCAAGAGGGATTTAGAAAACATAAGCTTGTCAATTATCTGAGCTGGTTTACACTTCTAAATAACCAACTCCCAACATTTCGCCATCTCACCCACACACACACGCACGCACGCACGCACGACATCTGGCTCTTTTTTGATAGCTTGCAGGAAAAGAAACTATGACAGAGTGATTGATTTTTTCTTAAAGCTGATTGATTGGTAATCTTACCCGTTTACCCGTGGGCCATGGCTCATCTCCAAAGGAAGTCCAGAAAATTACTTGTCTCATTGAGCAAAGCTGATTGCATCCTGACAATGATGTCCAGCGCCTTAAACAAAATTCAAACAGACAAAATCACCATCTTTTAGACTAAGAAAAATCACCTTTAGACATTTAGTTGACTACAAAGTAACTTTACAACTTCGTAACAGTCTTTAGAGTGGGAGAGTAGTAGTTTTCACTTTCTTTTTGTAAATCCATAGGTTTGGCACATTGAATCATTTACATTTGAAAGCTTAAAAAAAAGCTTAATGTGATCTAATGAAATGAATACAAACTAAAATATTGTTAAAAAGAATCATTGCAACCACAATATCACAATATAGCACAGCTCAAAGCAATGTGGGAAAAATAGATGAAAAAACACATACAGAAATTCAGGCTAGAAATAAAATAAACTGCATTGCTAATGTCACGGAATAGGATAGTTCTCATGTTGCACGTTGTCAAGCAGTGTTAAAATATTTCCCATTTTGCACATTTGTGATGCTTGACAACAAAACCAGCCATAAGTTACGATTTTAGAAATTGAAATGAATTTATCATCTTAAAGTTGGATAATTATTCTTTGCATTGATGCATACTTTGTAATGATAAGAAAATATTAGGCTGAGATACAACTATTTGAAGATCTGGAATCTAAAGGTTAAAAGCAATGAGAATACTGAGAAAATCACCTTAAATTTGTCCAAACTTTAAAAGTTAATATCATCAATAATAATAATAATAATAATAATAATAATAATAATAATAATAATAATTTTGTTTCCCAGTGATGGGTTGCAGCTGGAAAAACATATGCTGGATAAGTTGGCGGTTCATTCCGCTGTGGCGACCCCAGATTAATAAAGGGACTAAGCCGAAAAGAAAATGAATGAATGAATGAATAATAGGTTTGCAGATATTTTTAGAGGAGAAAATGTATATACGATGTTTTCATGGAACAAAATCTTTACTTAATATTCTAATGATTTTTGACATAAAAAATAATATAAATAATTTTGTTAATTTATTTTATTATTTTTTTTGCATTTCCCAAAGATATACTTGTGCAACACATTACTAGTTTTGTGGTCCAGGGTCAACTTATTCTGTCCAGTGCTAATATTTTACAAATATTTAACTGATAATTTTCTCACAGTTGCAAAGTTATTTTATAGACAACTGATAGTGTAAAGGGGACCGTCACTATAAAGTTTAACCACAAATTCTTTCAAACACGATTGATGATGAGTAATTGACTTACAAAGGCCACTTCTTCTGACACTCAAAATTAAAATGGCTGTTTTTGTGTAACATTAATTAACCTTTGCAAAGGTGATGCATGTGAGCGAGGAAAAATAAAGAAAGCATGTTCCTCAAGGCTGTGTCTGGATTGCCTTCATGGGCGAGATGGGAGTCAACATGTTTTGAAACATCAAAGGGGAACCTGATACCTTAAGTATAAGAAGATTAGCACTTGCCATGATCTTGAGCTTAGACTCCTTCGAGACTCGCAGCATTCAGGCCCAGAAGGGACTATTACCTATGAATTGGCACCAACATCTTCACGTTCTTGTAAAGAGTTTAAGTCCACATTGTTAACACCTACATGAAAACATGAACTAGAATTATTATTTTGAAAAGACAAAACAGAAAATATGATATAACAGGAAGAACAAAACAGACAGTTTTTGTACAACACAACTAATCTGTAAAATACGGTGATCTCAATTCATACAATCTTATCCTAAAATTGTCATTTAACAACATATACATACATTCATACATATATCATACGTTTTCAGATGATTGCAGAATAAAGTAAATAGTAGTATTTTAACTATAAATTTATTTGCAATTAATTAGCTAAAAATATTGACTATTCTAATTAGGTTAATGTAAAAATGTGTATTTTTAAAAAAAACATATGAACAAAAAATATTTAAAAATATTTTTTATGAAAAATGTGTGTAAATACTCAACATATATAAACTTCAAAACCATATCTAATAAATACAACAAACACAAAGATTTCTCAAACACATGCAGGCATACATATTCAACCAATACATTCATACAACAACAGTAAAATAGCGTACATACACTAACAGTAAATTATGCACAATTGTATGCAATCACTCTAAACCAAACCCAAATAGTATAAGCTGACAATCAAATCACTCAGTACTTAGCACTTACAGTACTCAGTACTCCTTTCATCACTTAATGTTCTTTACCATCCACATTTGTTTTACAGTATTTTAACTATTATACATGAACAAACTCATGTAATTTTAGGCGTGACTGTCAAGCAGAGTCCCGGTGATAACGGGCAACTCCCCCACAGCGCAGAAGTTTGAGAGATTAAACTCAACGCATGATGACAATCACCCTCATACATCTGACACACCTCACCCACAAGCCGCTCAGAACCACACTCAAAAAGCAGGTAAAAATTCACTGAAGGTGTGTGTGTGTGTGTGTGTGTGTGTGTGTGTGTGTGTGTGTGTGTGTCACAAATCCTGTGGGCGACAGCAGTGACACTAATACACTGCTCTTGATCTCACCTATTACAGGTGCAGCAGACAGCAGTTCTGCTGCTGTTGTCACTCCAGTAGCCCTGCACTCTGAGCCTCCAGATGGGGAGAATCAGTGGTCGTGCAGCTCAGAGAGACACACTGAAATAGAAGCCTGGAGTGAGGCTGAGTTGCAGGATCGACAGGTCTGTACTTCACACCTGGAACTGGAACATCGGTAGCAGAGGCTCACATGCAGACTAAAAGCCCCATGGAAAAGCAACAGGAAGGGAGAGCAGCATTTCCTGGCCAGAAAAATTAAGTTGGTCACACCGAGAAAAAAAAAAGAAAAAGTAGGAAAGTTTCGCTTGTTTTGACATTCTCCAAGAAGCCATTTAATAAATATGGGTTGTTGACATGATGTTGTATTTTCACTGTCATATTTTTTTTGTCTTACATGGACCTCTTGTTAGACAAAAAAAACTGCTGTTTTTACATTATTGACCCAAATCACAAACCTGTCCTATGGTGTGAATGTCTCAAGCATAGTTCAATAAATTATAACTCTTACACATTAAAAACAATTGTTAAAACATCAATAAATGCCTCAGGTCTATTTTAGTAGATTATTTTGTTTGACACATATTTCTGAAAACATCGAAACTTGGTGCATTTTGTCATTGAAAACCATGTCCTCTTGTGCGACACTATATGCAAATTTTAAATTGAGCAATTTTATTAGTTGAAGGACCGCATTCAAGATCATGTGACTAAAGCCCTCTGTGAAGCCCAGGACATGCACATGGTGTGTTGTTGTCTCAGAATTGTTCACCTTTTTTTGGCACCCCTATACAAGTGTTAACTGTTGTTTTCCTTTGGTATGAAAACCATAAATTCGATTTTTACATTTTATAAATCTAGGTTAAACTGCATAACTATAAAACAATAAGCAAATGTGTCTTGCTAACTGCTAAAGGTAATCCATTACAGACTCAAAAGGCTGAAACGTCCTTTGATGTGACAAATAATTTCCACCGGTAAAAATTATTGCAACATTGACTTTGGTAATAGTTATGAGTTTAAAACTCACAAGATTTAATCCCTAAAAAAGTATTAGTATTATTAATAAGTATTATTTTCCTTAATTATCATTTTATGTTGCACTGTTTGTGTTTGGGGCAGCACGGTGGCGCAGTGGGTAGCACAATCGTCTCACAGCAAGAAGGTCGCTGGTTCGTGCCCCGGCTGGGTCAGTTGGCATTTCTGTGTGGAGTTTGCATGTTCTCCCCATGTTTGCGTGGGTTTCCTCCGGGTGCTCAGGTTTCCCCCACAAGTCCAAAGACATGCAGTATATTTGAATTGGGTAAGCTAAAATTGTCCCTAGTGTATGAGTGTGAATAGGTATGTATGGATGTTTCCCAGTGATGGCTTGCAGCTGGAAGGGCATCCGCTGCGTAGAACATATGCTGGATAAGTTGTCGGTTCATTCCGCTGTGGAGACCCCAGATTTACAAAGGGACTAAGCCGAAAAGAAAATGAATGAATGAATGTTTGGACTGAGCCGTTATGTGTAGTACATTTTAAGTTGAACTGAATCACAAAACATTTTGATAATCTTGAAATTGAATACAATAATGGGTTTAAATGATCTTTTGTTTACAATTTAAGAAATTGTCAATTTTCATGCACAGCTAATAAATTACATTAATTGCAACATTGCATAATAGACTATTTTAAATAGGTTTGACTGTGTAAAAGTGTGTTTATTTTAAAAAAGATATATGAGCAGAAAATATTTGAAAATCACTTGTTTGAAGCGTTTAAAACTCACACTGTGTAAATGTAATATAATCAAAATTGAACATATGATATTTGAAATGTAATGCATTTACGTAACACGCATGTTTATTTTTGTGAATATATATTTCAAAAAACAATATGAAAGAATATTCCATTTGAGGTGATAATTAAAACTAACAAAATAAACCAAAGGAGATATTGTAAATTGATGAAGAAAGTAATACACGTCTCTTGCTGCTTCAGAAACAATAAACGCTTCTGCACATCAAAGGCAAGCCGTTCCACATTTAGAAAGCATAAAGTTTCTGACATGTTGTGATCAATTAGTGACAAAAACAGAAAAGGCTGGACTGTTTATGTGAGTCCCTGAGCCCTGCAGTTTCTGATCTCTCTCTTTATCTCCGTCTCTCTATTTCTCTCAGGAGTCGCACAACCACAGACTCATCTCTACTCTGACCTGGAACAAGAGTGAGTGTTTGATCATTGCTGTACCACTTTCATTCTGTCATAAAGACGAACTTGGAATGCTCAATATTAAACAGCCATAAAATATTTTTTAAAAGAAAACACACACAAGTGAAAATTCATTATACATCAAGTGCACAAACTGACATAAACCATTCTGAAAGTAAACCGATCTTCCCATAGCAGAGAGAGAATGAGGGCAACCTCGCACACACCAGAAATGCACAGATCTGCACATGTGCTCCATAACTTGTGTGTATCTAATGTCTCCAAATGGTGACACGCCATAATAGGGCGCTAAGCTAGGAAAGCGTCTGAACAGGCTCGTATCCAGCTATGAGGTCACTGAGGTCCAGACCGGTGCAAACTTTTCATGTTCAAGTATTAAATTGGAAGTTTGATGATTAAAAAAATATTTAAATCATGTCGCTGAATAAATTTATCAAGACACACACTTAGGGAACAAGACTGTATGGGCTCCACCATGTTGCCAGATCTATTTATTATACATGTTAAGCTGCTGGATTTTTTAAAATATGAAAACATTAATAAAGTAATTTGGCCATGAAAATAAGCAATTAATGAGAAAGTTTACCCAAAATTTTTTATTTGCTCACTATTTACTCACCCACAAGTGGTTCCAAACCTTTAAGATTTTCTTTATTCTGTTGAAAACAAAAGAAGATATTTGATGGAAACTGAAAACCTCTAATTACTGATTTTTTGTAGTAGGAAAAAAATCAATACAGGTGTCCAGCTTTCTTCAAAGAAACTTATTTTGTGTTTAACAGAAGAAAGAAACTCATAAAGGTTTGAAACAAGAAAAGGGTGCATAAATAATGACAGAATTGCAAATTTTGGGTGAACTTTCCCTTTAAGTGGAAAAAGGTTGGATTTAGTGATTTTAGATCCCATTTGCAAAATACAAGATCTCTTTTGTTTTTGTGTTTTTTGGCAATATCTGGCAACATATCATCACTGTCACTTAAACTGACAGGCAACACTCAAGAAAGGAGCATACAGATACAGTTTATTGTTGAGGAGACCACATTCGGTAAGGCAAATTAAATGATCATCATGACATTGTCTGTAACTGTCAAACCCCTTTCAAAACAGTAGCATAATAACCATAAAGTAAAAAAAAAAAAACTGGCCAGGATGAAGGTTTAATAGTTAGCAAACCATTTTAAAAAATCATGCTAAAATTCATAAACATTCATTAAACCTTCATACACTACAAAAAGAAAAAGTTAACAGTAGCAACAGTAAAAGTAACAGTAACATTAACAGTAACATGTACTTTGTGATTCATGTGTTTCTGCATTTTGGAACCTTGATCTCTGCTCTGTGTACTTTAGATGTTGAAAATTTAGTTAAACAGATTGACTTTTTAGTAAGTTTAAACAAAATATTATATAAGAAATTATATATAATTAAGCGAATCATTTAGCTAATTCAAAAAATATGCCTAACATCCAATGGATAAACGGTGAGGAGAAAAATGCCACCTCATTGTTGCCATTATCAAAACATTTCATTGTTTGTTTAAAGTTTAACAGAAGTTCCTCTCATAATCCACATAAAGCATGACAAGGTGTAGGAAAAAAGATGGAAAGTGTTGACAAACTGTATTGCACTGACTAGGTTCCATAGTGTATATAATTAGTTGCATTTGAAGCCATTATTATAGCACAATTCTTAACAGCCCCCAACCCTCATTACCTATCAAAAAATTTAATACACCCATGCATCTGAGGCAGAAAAAGTATCTTGCTGTTAATTCTGTCACTGCTTCTCGAGCCAACAAGACGGCGACAACAAGGCACTCAGAGAGCTCCAGAATTCCCGTGGACTAATTATACTGGTGAATATGACTTTAAAAAATGGGTTTGAATGTCAGTGCGTGAGTGTGTGGTAATATGGTGCATTAGCTAGAGCACGCCTCAAAAGTGTATGCGTGTGTTTGTGTGTATAGCCCAGGAAATCCAGACACCTCATTAAGCCCAAGTCTATCTAGACCCGAACAAATTTAGAGTTCCACAGCTTAGTGGGGCTTACGTGACCCTCTCATCCTTCATCAGAAACTGACAGTGGCCCCACATCATTAAAGGATATCTTCTGAAACTCTAGATGAGACACATGTGAGATTACTAGGGTCTTTTAAGCAGGTGACTTAAGCACACGTCTCCATTTGCTTCCCGTGTCCATTTTTGTGCGAGTCATTATGTATGCAAACGTCTCAATGTGTCTGTGGTTTGGACTTTATACACAGTGTCAGCGTATAGATCCGCAGTGGCTCCTGTCGTCTGCGTGATGTGATTATGACTCTTCAGATCCCGTTTCTTGGAGTTACGGATGGGACACGGGTCAGTGTCGGGTTTTAGTGTGTCTATGTGGTAGAGGGTGAATTCAGTGCTGAGTTTGCTGATGTGTGGCAGGACAGCACACATGATCCTTAGAGGAGCACTGAGAAATGCCACGGAGACAAGGGTCAAACACCAATGACAAAATCAATAACGCAGAGCCTATTTCGTGCTTTCAAACTCAACTTCCTTCTCTGTCTATCATTAAGTTGTCATTTTGAACATAAAATTCAACAGAATTTTGCGTTTAGAGGATGGCAGATTAGGGAGTCCATGAAAAGTAAGGACCATATTAAAATTCTTGACCATAACGATATGTCCAGGGCCTGAGATTAACACTCACTAAGCACAAAACATGATACTGGTGAAGTGCATTAAAAAGTGTTACTTGACATTTGGTCAACATTTGACATTTTATCATTCTAACAATGTAAAAAGTTCATAAATCTGATGTTGATAAATATTTGAAAAAGTTTTATTTCAATTTTCTGCCAAAATAAAAGTTAAGGCTTGACATTTGAAAAACCTACAGTGCTCTAATAAATAAATGAATACATTAATAAATAAACTACTGTAAATATTCATTTTGAAATATCACATTTCTGTATAACATATTACTACTATGACTAAGTATTATTATTATATAAATTCATAATTAGTTAAATCCTCATAGCTTAATTGTATTATAGTGACATTTTTTATTGATTTAATTAAGATTACATTCAACAGTGTTTTAAATGTTTTTAAAGCATTTTGACTGAATAACTCAAATGATAAACATTATTGGGAAAAATGGATCACAAAGGAAAAAATCTGGCCAATAAATTTGCCCATAATCAAGTTACAACCAATAATTATGCAGCCCTTGTTGTCTAAAATGTTGTCTAAATGTTGCTAAATTGTTCGCAACATACTGCACATCTTCAATAAAAAGGAAGGAATTCAGTACTTAAGCAACTGAAGTCAACTGGCAATCCAAATATCATGTGTGAATGAAGTCCATTATCACATTCTGTGTGTGTTATTTGGGTGTCTAATGGATTTGGGGGTCTAATGGAGAAGAAGATGAGGAACCTTTTTGGAATATTTTGTCCTAAACACCAAAAAAAAAACAAATCACCTTCACTTTCTTTCCGTATCGCACCACACTCATCCTTTCTGCTCTGTTTTTCATTCTACTTCTTCAGAAATTAACCTTCAACCACAATTACACATTTAACACTTCACCTTAAAAACAATTACCGGCTCAAACAGATCCGGCTTCAGTCTGTATTAATTGCAGTTTGAAGCAAGATGTCAGAGAGTATGGATTTTCTGCCAGCAGGAATGTGTGTAACTGTCCCTCTCTTCCAGCGGAGAGGATCTCTCTCTGAATTATTCATTGCGGCTACGATGCAGGACGGCAGGCCAATACTGAGGATTTAACTGCATTTATGTTTCCCTTGGAAATTAGGCTCTAGACTACACAACAAGGCGAACAGAAACAGACTGTGAATGACACAAACACTCGCACAGCAATTCGCAGAAATGTCATGATTCAATAAAAATTTAACCGAAAACAAAAGAGGCGAGTTACAAAGGACTGGCATGGAACCGTGAAGCAGAAAAGTGCAGAAGAAGGTGAATTGTAATAGGTTGTTTGTGTGTGTGTGTGTGTGTGTGTGTGTGTGTGTGTGTGTGTGTGTGT
>CAIGQW010053631.1:8549047-8572473 GCA_903798125.1 Danio choprae
GATCAGAGCCAGTGCAGCAAGAGATTTGTGGGATATGTACACACACAACCTGTGGTTAACTTGTTCTTGAGTGAAACGACAGAAGGCAAAGCCAGGAAAAACTGAGATGAAAATATTAAAGAGGTGTAATAGGCTTGTGAAAGGAAAAGAATCCGATGTTTAGAAAGAGTTTAAACAAGTGTACTCAAGTGGGTATGAATAAAACTAAGAGGGGTTTGAATGCTTTGGAATGTATGCATGAATAATAACAGCTGAAGCAAACATGAGTACATTTGTAAATTAGAGATAAGTTCAAATTAGAAATAAGATATCAAACAGCATACAAAAACAAAACAATCTAACACATTTGAATTCATACATATTTTTGCTAGATGGGCAGGGAAAACAAAGGTAATTTCTATTTATTCATAATAATACTAATACTAATACTAATAATAATAATAATAATAATAATAATAATAATAAGAAGAAGAAGAAGAAGAAGAAGAAGAAGAAGAAGAAGAAGACGAAGAAGAAGAAGAAGAAAAAGAAGAAGAATTATTATTATTATTAATATTAGTATTACTACAAAGAAAAAACTCCCATAATCAGATAAATTTGGTCTTTCTGTCTGACATTTGTACCTACGTATGTGTGAACAGATGCAGCTTGAGTTAATTTCTTTTCTCTCAGTCTGACTGAAGTAAAACACAGCCTTTAATATATCATTTTGCGTGAACACAGAGCCTGATTGAGAACACCCACAACTACACGCTCAGCCTCAATTGAAGGTTGCAGGAAGCCATGCTGCTCTTTTTACACTACCGAATTCAATATTCTCTTCGTTTTCTCTCAATAAATTAAAACCCCCTTATGCAGAGCTGATGCCAATGACAAGAAAAAAAAGCAAAGGAAGATGAGAAAGAGGTGAACATTACTTTTATATATAGTATTAATGCTATGAAGCGTGACATGATTTTGTGTTTGTATAAGAAAGCACCAATTTTCACTGTCATATTTTTGCCTTTTGAAACAATACTAAATAAATCATTCTTTAAAAAATAAATAATAATAATAATTATTATTATTATTTGTATGTAAATAAAATAATTTAAATAGAAGCAACAACAAGAACAATATTAATAATAATAATAATAATAATAATAATAATAATAATAATAATAATAATTGTCACGGATCACAGAAGACAAGGATATCTTTTCACACAGTGTTTATTAAACACAAGTATATCTTCGCACCGAGCGGTGCATGCAAACAGTTCAATAAAGTCACTTCCCTTAAGTAGAGCAAGCCGATGACAGGGGTTAGTCTCTGGGTAAGATGAGTCACGGATAGTCTTGGCGGAGGATCCAGATGAGCAGACAGAGAGAGTTGCGACCAAGTGAAGAAGATACCGGACAATGACTGAACGGAGTGCATGAGTATATATAGAGTGGTGGTGACGACGGGAGCAGGTGAATGTGATGAGTGCGCAGGTGAGCGTGATTAGTAATCTGGTGATTGAGTGCGTTGTGTAGTGGCTGGAGAGTGTGACTGGTGATCGGGGCTGACAGAACGTGCAGGAGGTGTGACAATAATAATAATAATAATAATTCATTCATTCATTCATTTTCATTTCGGCTTAGTCCCTTTATTAATCTGGGGTCGCCACAGCGGAATGAACCGCCAACTTATCCAGCATATGTTTTACACAGCGGATGCCCTTCCAGCTGCAACCCATCTCTGGGAAACATCCATACACACCCATTCACACTCATACATTACGGACAATTTAGC
Source organism: Danio choprae (assembly GCA_903798125.1). NCBI lineage: Eukaryota > Metazoa > Chordata > Actinopteri > Cypriniformes > Danionidae > Danio > Danio choprae. The sequence continues at coordinate 8,550,824 of CAIGQW010053631.1, forward strand.
TTACCCAATTCACCTATACCGCATGTCTTTGGACCTGTGGGGGAAACCGGAGCACCCGGAGGAAACCCACGCCAACACAGGGAGAACATGCAAACTCCACACAGAAACGCCAACTGACCCAGCCGAGGCTCGAACCAGCGACCTTCTTGCTGTGAGGCGAACGTGCTACCCACTGCGCCACTGTGAGGCCAATAATAATAATGTGTATTATTATTATTATTATTATCATTATTATTATTATTATTATTATTATTATTATTATTATTATTATTATTTGTACACATATATTCATACAAAGTTTATCAACGTTTATGGGCACAAATCTATCATTTTTTATTGCTTTTGTCTAATTGATAAGCTATTCATTACATTTAAGCTACAAATACAATAAGCTACAAATACAAAAATACGCCATTGATAATGCTGCAAACAAAATCATATTATTAACCAAGAAAACCAAACAAAATAATATGTGAATGTAGACAAGACCTGAAAAACATTCATATGCAGACTCAGGATATTCACTGATGTATTTAGTCTCTTCCTCTGTATCACAGGAAGAACTTTCTTTGTGCCTGGCTACGCAACTCTCCAAATCGATGTCATTACACCCATTTGCCAGTGTAGAACATGTAATTTACACAACCTTCCAAAGCACCCCAGACAAAGCCTCTGCTGTGCCAAAAGACACGCATAGAAATATTGACCATGTACAACTTAAAGCCTCAATTAAAGACATCAATATTGCATCTGCCCTGTTCTTCTGAGCCTCTCCTCCACCCGTCCACACCCCACCTCCACATGGTGCCTGATATATTTAATTGTTGGCCCAAAGCAGTGAGACAGACAGCTCTCTGTTTGCTCAATAATGGATGGCCTCTTCAGCTAACTAAATATGGAAGTTGGCACCTTTGCACTCAGTGCCGGAGTCTTGCCCACGGTGAAATTGGAGAAAACCGGCTCAGCACACGCTCACACTTCTGGGCAACGGAAGAAAGAAGAGCATTAATTGAAATGCTCATAAGTGTAGGAGTTTTGCCGTTTCATTAACACATTGCCACAGGGGAAAACCAATGTTTTCTGCAAATGGCCACCAAATTAACATTTTCTCCAAAGCTGGAGATTTGAGAAAGATTGTACAGGCCTTGATTCTGAAGCACTTCTTTAAAACGCATTTTCATTGTTGAAGATACAGTAGGATGAGAGGATGAATGCATGCTTTGACTCTGGATTACATTTTGGAAAGCAAAGTATATGCAATTTAACCAGTGATTTAATTGCGAAATTGGTTTCTTTCTCTGCATGTCTAATCCAACCCATTATATGTACTGTGTATTTACAGTTGATGTAAAAATTATTAGTCCTCCTGTGATATTTTTTCTTATTTCTCATATATTTCCCAAATGATGTTTAACAGAGCAACTGTGTTTTCACAGTATTTCCTATATATTTTTTTTCTTCAGGAGAAAGTCTTATTTGTTTTATTTTAGCTAGTATAAAAGCAGTTTTAAGCATTTAAAAAAAAAACATTTTAAACATTTTTCTTTTCTTTTTTTTTCTTTTTTTTTCTTTTTGGTCTACAGAGCAAACCATTGTAATACAATAACTTGCCTAATTACCCTAACTTGCATAATTAACCTAATTAAGCCTTTAAACAGCACTGTGAGCTGAATAGTATCTTGAAAGATATCTAGTAAAATATTGTGTATTGTCCTCATGGCAAAGATAAAAGAAATCAGTTATTAAAATGTTTAGAAATGCGTTGAAAAAAAATCTTCTTTCTGTTAAACAAAAATTGGGGAAAAATATACAGGGGGGGGCCTCACAGTGGCGTAGTGGATAGCACGTTCGACTCACAGCAAGAAGGTCGCTGGTTCGAGCCTCGGCTGGGTCAGTTGGCGTTTCTGTGTGGAGTTTGCATGTTCTCCCTGTGTTGGCGTGGGTTTCCTCCGGGTGCTCCGGTTTCCCCCACAAGTCCAAAGACATGCGGTACAGGTGAATTGGGTAGACTAAATTGTCCGTAGTGTATGAGTGTGAATGGGTGTGTATGGATATTTCCCAGAGATGGGTTGCAGCTGGAAGGGCATCCGCTGCGTAAAACATATGCTGGATAAGTTGGCGGTTCATTCCGCTGTGGCGACCCCAGATTAATAAAGGGACTAAGCCGAAATGAAAATGAATGAATGAATATACAGGGGGACCAATAATTCAGAAGGGCTAATAATTCTGACAATGTACAGTGCTCAGCATATATGAGTACACCCCTCACAACTCTATCTTTTGAATGAATATTTTCTATAGGATGCTATACAATATTATATTTGTGCATATACATTAGATTAGTCAGTACTGAAGTCAAGTCTTAAGCTAATCTAACATAATAACTTACAATAATGGTCCAAAAATTTGTACACCCAAATAAAAAAAAAAAAAGGTAAATAAAACAAAAAATCAAGAGAAGCAAAAAATATATGAGAAATGGATAAAAATATTCATTTTAAAAATGTGTACTCATTTATGCTGAGCACTATATATATATAATTATAGTTTATATAGTTTAAGTTTACATGCAAATGCAAAAAGCACTATTTTCCAGAATATCGGAACAATAATTGGCAGATTTTCCTTCAGCATCCCAAAGAGATCATCTCCTGTCATTTCTCATCTGCATGACATTATTTAAAATTTAATGTGATTGCATTATGCTAAAGGCTTCCCCCATCCACTTTGCCCCTTCTCAATCACATCTGCTGGTCTTTTTATTATTATTTCATTTCTTTTCATATGATTTTCTCTGACAAGGGTATGTTCAATTGGCAAAAATATACTAACAAAGTTGCCAAAACTACCCCTATTCACATTGAACTGTGGAAAAGGGCCTGCATACATATGGTGTAGTCCACCATTGTTAAATGGGATTTGGTTCAAGTACATGCATATTGAAAAGTGTCCCTATTTTCATAAAATCTCATTTTTGTAGTGTACACAGAGACAAAAACAAAAATGTAATGCTTTTAAATGTTTATATTTTTCATGCCAACAATATGCACCAGACATTTTTCATGTTTAGCTAGAAACAAGGTCCTGTAAATGCCCACTAACTCTTTTCCCTATCTCTAAACTCACTCCTCACCCTGAACTGCATCACCTTAACAAAGTTCAAGTCAGCAAATTCACTCTTTTCAACAGCATATTTATTAACATGAATAATGAAGCCTTTCTATGCTAATGTCACAGTTGATTGTCTACACCTCATAATTCTAAAAATAATAGATCAACAATGCTGCAACCAATCTTTTTTTATTTCTCATACCCGTTCGTCTGAGGTAATGATCCTCCAGAGGCAGAAACTCAACATGTACTAACAGGCCTGCAACTGCTTTCCACTTCCCTAAAGCTTGATGGAGCAGTCCACTGTGTGCAGAAAAAAGATACCTCATAGAGCAGAATCTAAATCCCATCCAGGACACAAGTACATCCTGAAATACACAATGGTTTTCAGAATCTGTTCCCGTCGGATGACTATCCCTACAAACATTGCCAAAGACCTGTTTCTGCTCTTCAACAGGTTGTGCTTCTCCATAGAGTTGGGTGCACTGAGATGATAATCCCCATGTAAGCAATCTGACATTAGCAACCAGCTGAGGTGATCTTGGGATCCAGTTAATCAGACTATTTTCATCAGTTTCATCAGACGTCAATGGTTATGTTGCTTTTGTAGTGTAAACTGGAGAAATGGATACTGGGAAAATATGGAATATGTGATATAGTTGTTGAAGGCTGCGATAATGACATTTCTTGCGATTTAAATACATGAATGAAAACTTCATATTTTGAATCTGATTTGCTGTTGATATTTCCCTTGATTGGTTTTATTCCCACCATTAGTATTTATTTCTGCTTTCTGTTCTGAGGTTCACTTTTACAGAAGGCTCAGTCTAGCCAATAACATAATAGAACCTACTGTTGCTGAGATGGGAATAAAGATAGTAAGGTCCCATCTGTTTGGTCAAATTTAATGGATAAACTATGCATCCAACACACAAATGCTTGGCACATAAAATAAATTTAATTGATCACACCTCTCTGCAATACAGATATGGCATATACAATTATCTCATTAATGACAATTCAGTATATTGTGCAGCCCTAGTATAAACACTACTGGTAGATCTCAGATGACAAAGAAACAGCACTTAACAGCAAAAACATTTTGCCATATAGATAAGAATCTTTAGCTTACAAGAATCAATCACTTTACTCTCTTATGGAAACTGATAACTAGTCTTAAAAAAAGACGTCAAACGTGGCTTGGCTTGATTTTAAACCCTGGTCTTATTGCTCTTTTAGTGTGATTGCTTTATTTAAGTGTGAATAAGTGTAAACACTACCATATGAAACGTGATGCTTAACAAACAAGTGGGCAGAGACTGAAATAATTCATCAAAAGTATGCAACCAAACAGTAACTTTCCATTTAAAAGGGAATGAAGAGAGGCCATTCAACATGTATCAAATTGTCCTTTATATATAAGAAATTTTTACTTCATCTATTAATCATAATTACCATATTCTGGTCTTGACTTGCCAACGAGAACACAAAACTGTTTCAACAACGTTAACCTCACCCTACTAGCATTATCATGGCTAGTCAGCAGATTGTCTACTGAGGGACCATTAAAATGAAGTGCTAGCAGATATTAAGCAGACATTCTACCAATATTCTGCTAGTTGACCCATAGTTGCAAAGAGTAAATCAGAATAGCGAGTCTTCCCGAAACTGGATCAAAATAAAATGTCAAAATCAAAAGATCTACATAAAATGTTTTGATCAAACATAAATCTGTCTTATAAGCTGAAGTCAATCAGAACAGGACATGAATTTACATTATAGTTAGCATGGTGAATAATAATAATAATAAAATTATGACCCCCCACCGGACGCAGCTGTCCTCACCGCTTTCTAAAACATAAACAGATTTTTGTTTACATCTGACTCTTCTGGTATGGCAGTGGAAATGCTACAAAGCAGTGTGCGTTCAATGGGATGAAGCCAAGACTCATACCCTCAGGAACGAGCCCTGGATATCATTCCATTTGTATGATAGGAGTGTGTCCTACTTAGGACCTGCAATGGGACTCAATTAGTCTGGAACAGAGAAGGGCTGATAATTAATTTATTAATAATTACAATTGGAGCAGGATGTTGTGATGAGAGAGCTGCTTTGTATGGGCCGGACTGACAGCGACAGAGAGGAAAAGAACAAAGAAGCAGAGGAAAGCAGAGAGAGGGAAGGAGTCTCTGAAATGTGGAAGGACAGAGAAAAGTCCACTTGTTATGTGACCAATTTAATACATGCACCATAACTCATAGACTGGTTATAAACATGTATGCATTTTATACAGTACCCAATATACAATTAAGGGCAAAATTATCAGCCCTCCAGTGAAATATTTATTCTTTTTTTAAGTAGTTGCTGTTATATTTAACAGATTATGGAAATTTTTCACAGTATTTCTTATTATTCATTCATTCATTCATTTTCTTTTCGGCTTAGTCCCTTTATTAATCTGGGGTCGCCACAACAGAATGAACCATCAACTTATCCAGCATATGTTTTACGCAGCGGATGCCCTACCAGCTGCAACCCATCACTGGAAAACACCCATACACACTCATTCACACACATACACTATGGATAATTTAGCTTACCCAATTGGTTGGGTACCCAACCATGTCTTTGGACTGAGGGGGAAACTGGAGCATACGGAGGAAACCCACGTGAACACGAGGAGAACATGCAAACGCGATTGTGCTACCCACTACACCACCGTGCCTCCTTATTTCTTATTATCTATATATTTTTTTCTTCTGGCGAAAATCTTATTTGTTTTATTTTGGCTATAGAATAAAAGCAGTTTTAAAAAAAATAACATTTTAAAGTCAAAATTATTAGCAATTTTTAACTGTCTACAGAACAAATGTCCTGGTTACGTCCGTAACCCACGTTCCCCGAATAGGGAATGGAGACGTGTGTCTTACAGACTATGGGAGTACATCAGACGACCAATCACTCTGGAGATTAAAAAACGGGCCAATGAACGCCAAGTGAATTGGCGGAGCTCAGCTCCACAGCTGACAGCGCTTAGCCATTAACGCTATATAAGCTGCCTGCTGAGAAGCGAGCCTTAGAATTGCCTGCTGAAGAGCCGAACATTCAGCTAACAGCTGGAGACTCAGGTGCTGTGGCAGTGGAGACACACGTTTCCGTTCCCTATTCGGGGAACGTGGGTTACGGACGTAACCAGGACGTTCCCCTTCATATGGGAACTCCAACGTGTGTCTTACAGACTATGGGAGACTGTATGGAAAACGCCACAGCAGCTAAGCCCGTCACGCTCCTGATGTGAAGTTTGCCAAGCATAGCGTGCTCGCACAAGCATCACCAAGAGCGCAACCTTCCAACGTCCCCTAGGCCCTCTATTTACCATTACATGGGAAAATTTAGATTTGGATCGGGGTTCGTAATGTGCTTTTTACCTAGCTAATATAGACTAGGGATTTTAAATTACGACAGTATGTTGGGAAAGCGTGCCAGTCCCCTAAGGGGGAGGACGCTGCGGAGGCCATCTGCTACCCAAGAGTGGAGACCTGATGGCAATAAAAGCATATGGACTAGCCCTAATAAGGGGGAGTGCTACATATGATAAGCTGGTTAGCGGGTAGGGAAGACACGGGTCTGCCTGGACAGGGGGAACACACCGTGGTTAATATATGCGTATGGGGTCACCGTGAGAACCGCGCATAGCTGGCACCGAACCTCAGCATGTGGGTAGACCAATTTGGGCGTACCAGACATCACACTGAGCCAGGCACTCGACTCCTCCGCTGAGACGGGTGCTGGGGGCTTCGGAGGAATTCTCTAGGGTTCGCCAGATGGGGAACTTACTAGCAGAATGAAAAAGGCGAACGTATCTCCGTGTTAGGGAGCATGGCGCAGCAAGCGTTGTTGACACCGAGTTTAGTTTCCTCCCGACTGATCGGGGTTACCCAATAATCGGGACGAAACCGACTCCACTCGGAGATTATAAAACCTCGCGAATGTGTTAGGTGTCGCCCAGCCCGCAGCTCTGCAGATATCTGTAAGAGAGGCGCCACGTGCTAACGCCCAGGAGGAGGCGACACTTCTAGTAGAGTGTGCTCTCACGCTTGGGGGACGCGGCTCACCCTGGCATTCGTAAGCGAGGGCGATGGCATCGACTATCCAGTGGGCCAACCTCTGTTTTGATATGGCACTTCCCCTCTGCCGACCACCATGACAGATAAAGAGCTGTTCACATGATCTTAAAGATTGCGTTCGTTCCACGTAAAGTCGCAAAGCGCGAACGGGAGAAAGCAGTGAATAGGCTGGGTCTGCCTCCTCCGAGGGCAGCGCTTGCAGGTTCACCATCTGGTCTCGAAACGGGGTGGTAGGAACCTTGGGCACATAGCCGGGTCTCAGGATAACGTGAGAGTAGGCCGGCCCGAATTCCAGGCACGATTCGCTGACCGAAAATGCCTCCAGGTCCCCGACTCTCTTGAACGATGCCAACGCGACCAGCAGAGCTGTCTTCATGGACAGAATTTTCAATGATACCGAATCGAGTGGCTCGAACGGATCTCTCTGCAGACCCGCTAGTACTACAGAGAGGTCCCAAGAGGGCATAAGATGGGGGCGGGATGGATTTAATCGCCGCGCGCCTCTGAGGAACCGGATGATTAGATTATGCTTCCCGAGCGTGTTGCCATCCACCGCGTCATGATGAGCGGCGATGGCAGCCATGTAAACCTTCAGTGTGGAGGGGGACAGCCTGCGCTCCAGCTTATCTTAACGCTAATCTGGCAAGTTCGGGGGTCTTCTCGGCGAGAAGCGCACCATTCAGTGAATAGACTCCACTTCAGAGCGTAGGCATGCCTCGTAGAGGGTGGTCTAGCCTGAGTGATGGTGTTAACCACCGAAACCGGTAAGTCACCTAAGTCGTCCGCGCTCCGTCTATGGACCACACGTGGAGGTTCCAGAGATCTGGGCGCGGGTGCCAGATGGTGCCCCGTCCCTGGGAGAGGAGGTCCTCTCTCAGGGGAATGCGCCAGGGAGGGGCCGCCGCGAGGAGTGTGAGTTCGGAAACCCAGGTCCGGTTGGGCCAGAGAGGCGCAACGAACAAGACCTGCTCCTCGTCCTCCCTGACTTTGCACAGAGTCTGTGCAATTAGGCTCACTGGGGGAAACGCATACTTGCGTAAGCCTGGTGGCCAGCTGTGTGCCAGCACATCCGTGCCGAGGGGGGCCTCGGTCAGGGAATAAAACAACTGGCAATGGGCGTTCTCGGGGGAAGCAAACAGGTCGACCTGGGCTTCCCCGAAGTGTTCCCATATCAGCCCGACCGAGTCCGGGTGGAGTCTCCATTCTCCTCGGGATACTGTCTGCCGTGAGAGCGCATCGGCTGCACGGTTGAGACTGCCCGGGATATGAATGGCACGCAGCGAACTCAGTCGCGTGTGACTCCAGAGGAGCAGACGGCGAGCGAGCTGAGACATGCGACGAGAACGTATACCCCCCAGACGGTTGATATAAGCTACCGGCACCGTGTTGTCCATCCTGACCAGCACGTGTTTCTGCTCTAGCACCGGAAAAAAGTGGCGGAGAGCGAGAAACACTGCCAACAGCTCTAGGCAATTGATATGCCAATGCAGGCGGGGTCCGGACCACGAACTCGCAGCTGCATGCTCGTTGCACACGGGCCCCCAGCCCGTGCTGGAGGCATCTGTTGAAACAACAACATGCCTGGACACTTGCCTTAGGGGCACCCCGGCCCGTAAAAAAGCCAGATCCGTCCATGGACTGAGGGTGCGGCGACACAGCGGAGTGATGACCACCCGGTGCGTGCCCGCGTGCCATGCCCGTCTGGGAACCCGATCGCGAAGCCAGCGCTGAAGCGGTCTCATATGAAGCAAACCGAGCGGCGTGACAGCGGCTGCAGATGCCATATGCCCCAGGAGCCTCTGAAATAATTTCAGTGGGACCACTGTATTCCTGTCGAGCAAGCTCAGACAGGAAAGCACCAGCCTGGCGCACTCCTCCGAGAGGCGCGCGACCATATCGATCGAGTTCAGCTCCACCCCGAGATAAGAGATTCTCTGCGCGGGGCAAAGTCTGCTCTTCTCTCGGTTGACCTGAAGCCCCAACTGGTCGAGGTGCCGAAGCACTTTGTCCCTGTGCATAATCAATTGCTCTCGGGACGATGCTAAAATCAGCCAGTCATCGAGATAATTGAGTATGCGGATGCCCGCAAGCAGAAGGGGCGCTAGGGCACCCTCCGCGAGCTTGGTGAAAACCCGCGGAGACAGAGAGAGCCCGAAGGGGAGGACTTTGTACTGCCACGCTCGACCCTCGAATGCAAACCGGAGAAATGGACGGTGGCGTGGAAGAATGGAGACATGAAAATACGCGTCCTTCAGGTCTATTGCTGCAAACCAATCCCGAGGACGCTTCTGCGTGAGCATTCTGAACGGCATTTTGTGTAAATGACGGTTCAGTCTGCGCAGATCTAGGATTGGTCTTAACCCTCTGATCTTTTTGGGCACGATGAAATACGGGTTGTAAAACCCGCAGTTCATCTCGGCTGGAGGGACCTGCTCGATTGCATCCTTCGCCAGGAGGACATGAAGGGCGTCCGCCAGGAGGACAGGCGGACGCCCTCGGCGAGGAGCAGCAGGAGCGGATGGGGCAGCGGGGAGGACTGCTCCTTCACCGCCAAGAATTCCTGGGTAAATTCGCCGACGGTGTCGCCGAACAGGCCAGCCTGGGATATGGGAGCGTTAAGAAAGCGAGCTTTGTCAACGTCAGCCATATCTGCCAGGTTTAGCCAGAGGTGGCGCTCCTGGACCACTAATGTGGCCATCGTCTTCCCCAGGGCACGAGCAGCCGATTTGGTGGTCATGAGAGCGTAATCGGTTGCCGTGCGGAGCTCATGCATCAAGCCTGAGGAAGAACCACCCCCCTGCAGCTCAGCCAACTTCTTCGCTTGGTAGCGTTGATAGGTGGCCATCGCATGCAAGGCGGATGCAGCCTGACCCGCAGCGGTGTAGGCTCTGGCCGTGAGAGACTCAGATAACCTACACGCTTTGGAAGGGAGTTTGGGTGGACCTCTCCAGGTGGAGGCGCCTTGCGGGCAAAGATTGACCGCAATAGCGCACTCCACCGGGGGAATCGCCTCATATCTCCTGGCTGCCCCGCTATCAAGGGTGGTGAGAGCGGGAGCGCACGAGGACCGGGCAGAAAAAGGCGCCCTCCATGCCTGCGTGAGCTCACTGTGTACTTCTGGGAAGAAAGGGACGGGGGGCTTGGAAGGTTTCACCTTCTTCTTAGCCCCCACGTAACACCCATCTAAGCGGTCCGGCCGTGGTGCTGGGGGACAGGCCATCTCCAGTCCAATGGCCGAAGCAGCCCGGAATAACACGGCTAACATGTCCGACTCCAAATCCGGGGTCCCGCTGACAACCCCGGAGGGTGGCAGCGGATCCGAATCGTCATCAGAGGCAGATGCAGCGGTGGACATCACATCCCCGGTGTCATCTAATGAGAGCGCGGCCAGCCCGGAGGATGGACCAGCGCTCCCACTCGAAGCTTGGACAGAGCACACTGAAGAGGAGTGGGGGGTCCGCGGGCCCGAAGGCGACGGAGAAGCCCCCACTGTAACCCTCAGGCCTGCCCGAGTGCTAACCGCATGGCGGGGAGCAGCAGGGGTGACGCACCCTAATGCTAGGGTACGCCACGACCTTAACTGTGCTACAGTCAAGCCCTCGCAGTGAGGGCAAGAACTGTCCGCGAGCACCGCCTCAACATGCCAGACCCCCAGACATGTGATGCAATGCTCGTGTCCGTCATCCGGGGAGAGGAAACGACCGCATCCAGAAACGCACGGTCGGAACGACATCTTGAAAAAGACGCGCTGCTTGACCGTGTTGCTCTCTTAGGGAACTCTGCTTTTTTAAGAAAACTGCTCTTTTATTTTTCACGCCAGTGAAACGCCCAGGGGACGGGAAACCCAGATCGACCGCCACTTCTGCGTCTTCTCCCACACTGGTGAGTAATACTTTCTTAGTATCAGCTTGCAGAGGTTTGCTCCAGTCTCAGTAAGGCTCTGAAGTAACAATTCTAAGGCTCGCTTCTCAGCAGGCAGCTTATATAGCGTTAATGGCTAAGCGCTGTCAGCTGTGGAGCTGAGCTCCGCCAATTCACTTGGCGTTCATTGGCCCGTTTTTTAGTCTCCAGAGTTATTGGTCGTCTGACGTACTCCCATAGTCTGTAAGACACACGTTGGAGTTCCCATATGAAGGGGAACCATAGTTATGCAATGACTTGTTTAATTACCCTAACTTGCCTAGTTAACCAAATTAACCCAGCTAAGCCTTTAAAGTGCACTTTAAGCTGAATACTAGTATTTTGAAAAGATATCTGGTAAAATATCATGTCTTCATGGCAAAGATAAAAGAATTCAGTTATTAGAAGTAAGAAGTTAGAAGTAACTATTATGTTTTGAAATGTGTTGGAAATAGAAATTGAGGGAAAATATTAAAAACTTCTAATTTAATAGGAGGGCTATTAATTCTGGCTAAATAAACATGCTCTAACAGAATTTGCTGAAAAACACCTTGATTTAATTTTGATAATTGATATAAATATATATTTGTGTAATCAGCTTTATTGGTTTTATATTACTTTGGTCAGTAAAAAAAAAAAAAAAGCAAAACTGGAACTAATCTAACAAAACTACTTAAGGTCATGGTGCAAAAAAAAAACCCAGTGAATATGTAGGGGATATTTTAAATTATTTAGCTCAATTTATTGTAGACTGTAATTTAAATAAATTATTTTCTTACATTTTATCAATAAAAAAACGGGAAAAAAACTAACTGCCATTCTCACTGAGAAATGGACAAAAATAAACATGAATATGAACATAAATTTGAATAGAGATCACTAAACACGAATACACACCATATCAACTAAAATCCCAGACTATAAGAAAAAAAAAAATCATAACTTCTGCTCTCATTCAATCTCTTCATTTCTCTCCTATATGCACTCTTTTCACTCACTCCATGCACTCTCTGCCGAAGCAGCATCAACATCACATTAAAAATAAATTCATTCAAAGTCAATTTGCAGAATGTTTGGCGATATGGGGCAACAATGCCGGATCAGTTCTGGGAATAGTGCACCCCCCCCCCCCCCCCCCATCCTCCCGAAGGCATTCCTTTTTCTCTATCTCGTCTCTGTGATTAAAAATATAATGATGAATGCATTTTTTTTCCAGATGAATAACTTAAAGGAGTTGGCAGCAGATGAAATGAACAGCTGCATTTTTGTGTTGACGACATTTTGTGGTGAGCTGTATCACTCTCATGCGCAGCTAAACGTTCATGTGTTTTTTAGGTGTTTGCAGACAGGAGCCAGTGGGCGATTATCACTGTACGTGTTTGATCTTCAGGTTCTGTTTCATCATGGCTGCCAAGTGTTGAAATGTCAACTTTTAATCAACACCAGTCACGTCGAGAAATTCGTCTTTATGACTATGTACACATACTTAAATCACTTTAGATCTCACAAGTAGATAACTTCAATATATTCTTGGTTGACTCATAACTTTGCTTTTGTTTTAATTACCTATATTTACTGTAGGTTTTTTTTTTTCTCGAAGCTGTGTTAAATCTTTCAGACAAACTTGGGATGTCTCACATTCAGTGTTTTTTTTTTTTTCACTGAAATGTGACTAGATAATAAATGAATATCTAGAAAACAAAATAAAACAAAAAAAGATTGAAAGAAAATAAACAAATCAGAGCAATCTCTCATACTAAAACAATCAATTATGGTAACTACAACAACGTGCTATATTTATGACAGCCTAATAGGGTGTTCTGATTGTATTTTGATGTCTGAATTCTGACTTGAATTCTGAATTGCAACAACCCCAATTTCAGATTCGAAAAGAGATTCAAAATGCTGAATGGACAGAAATACAGGATACAACAGTCTATGAGTATGAAATTCGACATGTCCGAATTAACAGGATTTAAAAGAGAAGTCAAAACTGGACCACCTGCAACTTTTACGCATCTGATGGATTTAATAATATCTGGTAATAATGATCATACTACACAAACTTCTGAAGTAGTTATTTTATCCAAATATGTCCCTAACCAAGAGATAATACAATTTTACACGTAGCCATTGTTAGCATTTCGGCTTGTTTGCTTCTCAAGTTTAGTAGTGCACAAAGTACTATTAACCTCTATCTGTGGACATGATATTTCAGCAGTGTCTACGGTATAACATTATATGCTTTCTATGTTGTTATTGACAAGATTTGCTTTCAATGAATGCATTAATCTTCACTGAAAGAAAGACTTTTTGGTGTAGTAAAATCTAATAAATGTACTGGTAGTAATTTTAAATTGTAAAATTAAATGTCAAGCATAACTAGAATTAAATAAAATATTTAATATTTACACAATTACTTGGTATAATTAATTAAATGAGTGGAAAGAGTTTAAAATTTCTATTAATTTTCTTGTACTATTTAAATATTTTCTAATCGTTGCAAACCTAGTAATATTAAGCACATTTTAATAATGGCTATGTAATGGGATTAAATTAAAAGAAGAATATGTAGAAAATTAAAGCAATCTTGGGTGTTTCAATTTGAGAGAAAGACCTGTTGAAGTTTAATCATCATTACTTTGAAGATTACGAAGGGTTTTGAGGTTACCACCTTGCAGAAGAGTTGCACTCATGCTTTGGGTCTTAATAATAAATAAATAATAAATAAAGTGAAATAACGGATTTCAAGTCAGTGGAAAAGTGTGTCTTAATTAAATTAAGTTGCAACAAGTGTACTAATTTGTAACTAATAAGATCTACTTAATTTGATCAAATAAATGTGCCTTCTGCTAAAAAGAAACTTGATATTACTTGACTCATTTAAATAAATATAGATAAAGATAATCAATTACCTTTTCCCTAATTTATTTAGGAGTGTTAGGTTAAACATTAAGTAAACTTTATATGATATTGACAAGTTAATTGTACTTGATATACTGTAAGATGGTAAAATGTACTTAAATTTTGCTTGTGCAAATTGTTACGAAGATTTTATTAAGTAAATCTTAAGATTATTATTATTATTTTTGTTGTTGTTGTTTTGTGCACTAGAAAACATTCAACTTTGATGGTAACATCATTCCAAGCACTGAAATCAGACTTCTGAGGTAAATATAATGCTTCTTTAGTGCCTTTAGTGGAATCTGGGTTACTATGTAGTTCATGGGTCACCGGGCTAAAACAATGAACCCTCCATTGAATCCTAAATCCAAATCTATAGTATAAACAAGTCTAGACAAAGTTCCCAGCTCCATCATCCCACAAAGTTTCCCTCAGTGAGACAGAAGCTTTAACCTTAAAGAACCTGTAGTACTAGGTCTTGTTATTAGCTGCAGCAAAGCATCTGAAGCTGCATTACATTTCCATCCTGGTTGAAGCACCAGGGGAGGATTTGATTCCAAGAGCCCATAGAGAGGATTCTTCCCTTTAGAACAGCCCTCGCTCACACACTCAGTCTCTCCCTATAGACTTAAAGCACACACACAGGCCTGCTCTCCTCCTCTTTTCCACCTCTCCTCCTCCGACTCCTCTCCTCACAAGTTTGCTTCAGAAGGTTAGCCCCTCGCGCCATGCTTTGATGCCAAAAGAGTCGTGGAAGTTCCTGTTTTAAGAGGTGCCTTGGTGAGGCTTGATCCCTGAGAGGGAAATAAGAAAAGATGGAATGAGACAGAGATGAAGAGAGATATAGACAGAAAGGAGCAAATGAGCTTTAGTGAAAGCTCATGTGGCTGCTGATGAGAACCATCTACCTCAAGGACTCAGAACTATGTTGACCAATTAATTTGGCCAAACAAGAGATACTTGCAGCAAATGAACGTATGGTACAAAAGAAAGAGTAGGTGTGCTAAAGAAAGGTACAAGTGTTTGCATGTTCTACCTTAATTTAGGATGACCAGAAGGCTTGTGTGTTCAAATGAAGCATTTGAAAAATTTTTAAAATGTAAAGCGGGACAATAAAAAAAAAAATAAATACATGAAATCCTTCAGGAATATGTTAAAACAGGAATAATTAAACAGATTTCTTTTTTAGTTGTATATGAAAATAACACTAAAATCAAGTTTAACTTGCACTAAAACCATGTCAAAAACGTTTTGAATGCCGTATATGCATTTCTTCATATTGTCATAGACACTGAAAGTATAAAAACATACAAATAACCAAATAAACAAATAAACCAATTCAATATTTACAAATGAATTACTTTGTTCAAAATTGCAACTCTTAACAGTCATGCATTACGCCCACCAAAATAAAATGAACACATTTGCTCCAATAACATTTAAGTAATAATAATAAAAATATTGTAAATGTTGAGACAACAGTATCAAATTAATTGTGTGTATTTAGGATAATAAAGACCAACTATGACATTAGTGTAGGAAGACAGCAGAAGATAGAAATGTATTAAAAATGTGTCAAAGACATAATTTTCATCATCGTAATATTCCACACAGTATAATATCATAATATTCCACATAAAACAGACTGCAAAATAAAACATTGGGGAATTTTCTTAAAGACTTTTAGTGGAAAAAAGAAAGATAAATATATGTGCTGTATATTAATGTGAGGTGTTTTGTAAGAAAGTGCTCAGTTTAAGAAAAGTATATATATTTTGACTGATCTAAATTTTGATTGTTACTAATATTAAGCTCAACCCCGACAACAGCAGTTCCAGATCCTGCTGCTGTCACCATTCATTCTAATCAGCATCTGCTAAACTGCCATCTTTGTACAACAACAACATATAGGCGGCCAAACATGCAGCATCTAACCACATATTATTCAATGTACACTACAGTAATGGTAAAAAAAAGAAAGAAGAATCAATAGATCCCATTGAGGTCGCAAAGAGACAAACACAAAGAGAGAGTGAGAGGAGTATGCACTAGCCGTGTAGCTTCAAGATGAAAGCTCTTGCACCTGTCAAACAAACTGCTGGAACTGTGATAAATTAAAGATCAAATGCAATGTTGAAATGTACAGTGGTGCGGCAGAATCCTGTAACCACTAGACCCTCAGCTTTACAGAGAGTGAGCGGGAGAGTGAGAAAGAGAGAGAGAGAGAGAGAGAGAGAGAGAGAGAAAAGAAAACAAGAGAAAGAAAAGAAGGAATACGACTAACATCAAAACATCCCACTGCTGTGAGTGGAGTTTCCTGTGACTTCAAAGGAAGAGGCGGGACTTGAGATTCTCCATGGGGACAGTGGCACAGGCAGACGAACTCTCGCCCGCACAGCCAATCAGAATGCGGCCTCACTGGGGACCCGGCGACAGGCTGCGTTTGAAGTTTCCAGTCACACCAGTACACTAGTAAAAGTAGTCCTATACCAGAATTGTCAATGCTTGGACCGGCGAGGTTGGACGGGGGGGATGTCAGACTCAGCTAGGAATATTGGAGTGGGATGATCTGACCATGCTGATTTATGCTTCTGATTTCCGGCGACACATAAGATATTCATGAAGTATCTGGATGGCTGCGAGTGAGTGAGAGAACAGGCAAAAGTTGTTGTTGTTTTTTGATAGCACCCTATTATGTAGCATCACATTCCAAGTCTGTTTCGCAAGCCACGAAAAAAACAACAAAAAAAACACACACACATCTACTTTTTCCATTTGTAAACAAGGATTGGATGCGTGTGTGCATCTGTTTTCTCTGTGCCCGTTTGAGAGAGCAAGTGGCTTTTTCTCATGCTGATGTTGTCACTTTCATTCTGGCACTTCTCCACGTCGGCCGTGTATAGCTTAACGTCCTGGCGCTACACCTCTGCTAATCCACTATGCTGTTCGCCTGCTAATGATCAGCCTGCCTCCAAAAACCCAACTTTCCTTTGAAAGAACAGAGGGAAATGAAAATCACGGGTCTGAATTATGGATCCAATGACAAGCCTGCCTTTGAGGATCACTCCACTCGCTCCGTTAAACAAAGTTACTAAGGATCCGTCTGCTAGTCTATTCCGTAAGAGAGAGAGAGAGAGAGAGGCTGATAAAGAGAAAGAAGAAACAGAGGAAGAGGAAAAAAGTGACGATAACACACAGTTTGATAAAACTGACAAGGGACTCAATTAAAGCAGGCTGATGGAGGGGGAGTGATATTTTATTAAGCGGTTCGGTGCCATTTGACAGGAACATCAAGCGACACATCTGCCCGAGTCGAGTCGGAGCGGCGTAAGGGGAGAGGGGGGCTGCAGCAGGGCGCTGGGGGTGTAAATAGAGGACATGTGTTGCCACTTTCAGGAAACATCAGTCAAAAATTCACTTCATCAGGTCCACTGAAAAATTAAGAGGCTGCATATTAGGATGCCTTTACTGTTTTATATGCATCAAGCAATCTCGAGGGTGCAGCAGGTCCTGTTTGTTCTCCCCGCTCATTATCAGAGCTTTATCT
The DNA here is from genome assembly GCA_903798125.1 of Danio choprae. Lineage (NCBI taxonomy): Eukaryota > Metazoa > Chordata > Actinopteri > Cypriniformes > Danionidae > Danio > Danio choprae. Next base: position 8,568,414 of record CAIGQW010053631.1, read on the forward strand.
GATTCCGTAAGAAGTGCGCTTCTGATAAAGCTCAGCGCAACACTTCCCAATGCCTTAATACTTCATTAGCCAACAACACTGTAAAAATTAGAGTGCTGACAAAAAATATATACACACTATGCTACAGCAAACTTGTATGATAACTTCCTCGAAAACCACAGTAGACTTGCCACATATTCCAGCATTCGCTCGCTGAACTATTCCATGCCCAGTGTGTGGATAAAGACATGCATGACTTTGAATTAGGCTCACATCTGGAAGAGGAGCAAAGGAAGAGGAGCAGGAATCTCTTAAAAATTCTGGACAAGTATTCCCGGAAGAGAAATGAGCTGGTGGAGCTCTGAACATTCTGCCTGTCTACTGCACCTCTGAGAGGCACAGATCCAAACTCTTCTGAGGGGAGAGAATCCAAGGACTCGGGTCCATGCTCTCTGTGAATCTGTGTGTGTGTGTGAGTGTGTTTGCTGCCTCAGCATTAGTCCTGCCAGAATCTGAAGATCTGGGACACAGAGAGTGTGAGAAATGATATGCAGCGAGTATATAAAGTGTGTGTGCCTGTGTGTGTGCGCGCGCAAAGGAACGAGTGCATGTGTGCTCCGAATCCAATGTCACATACACAAGAGCACTACCCCTAGGCCTGGTGTACCCTCAGAGGATCCACGCCACAGAGTAAAGCCTCTACCTGAGAGAACATGTGTTTGCATCCCTGGTAAAACAAACTTGAAGTAAGGCCGAAACATCTCACAGGAGATTAGCTTCTACTATGAGTGGAAATATACAGCAGCTCTTTCTAATATGGCACTGGTCATAAGCAGAAATCACTCCTCTTCAATCCTCACACACGCCCGATCTACTGGAAAGAAACAAAGGAAAAACAAACTATGCCTTTTGAAGCATCTGAATGCAGACCGAGGCCTGTGGGGGTGAGTGCTGCTTTTTGCCTGGACAGACTTCTCCAAAATTAAGTTTGAAATTTCTGAGCAAAAGCAAAAGCGAGCAGCCCGCGTGTCTGTGCTACAGTGAGTCATGTATGAAAACATGTTCCTCCGAGGAGAACACCGACCCAATCCTTCGCCATACAGAATCTCTTTCATCTGGAACAAAAGCCCAGGAACTGGACACAATAGACCCACTTCAAAAAGAATCCTGACATCGGCTACGCGAGCAGAGAAACAAGAAACAATCAGTGTTGGCTTGTTCTAGTGTGATGGCAACAAGCTCCATGCATCCACTCTAGTTTATGAGCTGAAAACAAGCAAAGACATAGGCTGTATGCATACTCTCACTCTCTCTCTTCGAAGCATCCTTATGAAATCAAAACAGCAACAGGCTTTTTTTTTTGCTGTAAAGGTCATTAAATACAACATTTGATTACTTTCACTTTGCTCAGCGGTCTGTGTTGTGTTTTATTCTGGATTGTGGTTTGTGCTTTTTAATTCCATGTTTTATTGGTGGTCCTTCAATTAAATATATACCTCTCTTTTATAAAGCTTAAATTATCAGCATTTAACAATAACAAACATTTCATTTACATCCATACATATCGATATTTTTGTTCAGTAATGCAAGTTAGTTGTTTAATGGCTTAAGGAATATCATATTTGGCAAATCCTTATTTTATGGCCTGAAGCAAGTATACTTGGCAGATCTGAATTAAAAATATATAGGTCAAAGACAACAGGGGTTTTCAAGCAACAAACAAAAGTGTAGTACAGTTATTATTTTCTTGTGTCCTGTCTTTTTTGTTTTTGTTTTTCCCTTGAACACAACAATACTGTAACAACTACCATGTTCACTATTATTTGCCCCCTAATTTGCTTCAGTGTGACTGAATAAAGTATAAGTTCATATACTGTACTACAATTGGTAAATATCTTGAAGCATATTTTTTAAAAAGGATCATTTGATGACATAATAAAAGACTCTATTTAAGGATCACAGTGCAATTCATTGTAATGGCAAATCAATTTATGCTGCCTCTATCCTTCAATGTTTATAAAAAAATACAAGCTTTAATAATCACGAGGCAAAAAGGTTATTTTTGTTTTATGTGTGCACAAAATTACTAATGTATCGTGTTAATGTTCCGATTGAACCACTGAATGTTGTGTTTTGAGCATGTTTTAGGTGCCTTTCTAGACTTTTAGCAAGTCAGTAAACCTTGCTGTTTATAGAGGATGAAGAAGCTCTCAGACTCCACCTAAAATATTTTAATTTGTGTTCTGGAGACGAATGGTGGCAGAGGTTTGGAACGCATTGAGGATGAGTAATTAATGACACAATTAAAATTTTTGGGTGAACTAATACTTTAAAGACTGCATTAACCATATGTTTCAACAGACTTAACTTCAGTACTACTAAACTAATTCATTCATTCATTCATTCATTTTCATTTCGGCTTAGTCCCTTTATTAATCTGGGGTCGCCACAGCGGAATGAACCGCCAACTTATCCAGCATATGTTTTACGCAGCGGATGCCCTTCCAGCTGCAACCAATCTCTGGGAAACATCCATACACACTCATACACTTCGGACAATTTAGCTTACCCAATTCACCTATACTGCATGTCTTTGGACTTGTGGGGGAAACCGGAGCACCCGGAGGAAACCCACGCCAACACGGGGAGAACATGCAAACTCCACAAAGAAACGCCAACTGACCCAGCCGAGGCTCGAACCAGCGACCTTCTTGCTGTGAGGCGAACGTGTTATCCACTGCGCCACCGTGAGGTCCTACTAAACTAATATTTACAACAATTCCCAATGAATACAATATGTCGGCAGCATAAATTTTGTGTACAAATAATTTCTCCCCATTGATTTTCATTATGCAGCTGGAAGAAATATGTGAAACTGAGAAAGGAAGGGTTTCAAATAGGAGATTTTAAGTTAAAAGTAGCACTAAAACATCTTTGAAAACAATGGTATATGGAAGCCCAGTGTGGTCTTCCTTCACAACATTGACCTGAAAATTATACATTGTATACAGTCAAGCCCGAAATTATTCATGAATAATTTAGGGCTTGACTGTAGAATAGTAGGCCTATTCTAAGTTGGCACAACTTCACATTTCAAAATAATTGTTTTTTACTTCATAAAGTAATGAATATTTTCATAACCCAATGAATAATTCTATATTAAAAAGAACAATTTGTGGAATGTAAAAGTTCAATGGATGTTATTTTATAAAGCTGTCTGAATATTCAGTGAAAAATATAAGAATTCTAATTTGGTGGAAAAAATTCTAAATTTAATCGGCTTACGCTAGAACATCAGACAGACAGACAGACAGACAGACAGACAGACAGACAGACAGACAGACAGACAGACAGACAGACAGAAACTATTGGTGAGAAAAAAAGTGGTGGTTGTAGTTCTGATATATAGCTCATGTAAAAATGTCCTTAGCTAGCCTCATTTCTGTCCTATAATATGTGATAGCTGTCCATCATCAGATGTAATTTAGCATTTAGCATTAATGTTATTTCCAGTTTTCTTTTTCTGATAAACAAGCAATAGATTTTACTCAGCAAAATCAAAAAGTACAAAACTAAAAATCCTGACATTCCCTTTTTTTGCACTGCCTATATGATTCCTTTTATTTGTATGCTTTCTCACCATCTCTCTCACTCTCTTTATTTGTAGACAGATGTGTTTGACTGATAGATCTGTCATCATTCCTGCAACTCAAATTAGAGTGTGTGCTGTGGATGTCTTTGCTTTCATCAGTGTGTTGGCCTGTGGGTTTGAAGCAAGCTCTTCTCCTGGACTCCCCATGAACTTGATTAGCTGTTTGGGAAAGTGACGTTTGGACGGAGCAGCTCGACGTGGAGAGACTGAACGCAGTGGGAGAGCTGTCATTCAAGTGCGTTTGAATCCTTGTGTTGGATAACAAACCGTTAATGCAAACCCTTGTTTCCATTTTCATTTGGAATTCCCTGTCATCTGCATGAGTGAAACTGTTTGACAGTTAGAGAGCTGTTTTTGTTTATTACACCACTTGATCAAATATGAATTGAAAAATGTGACGACGCTAAGAATGAAACTTAGATCTTTTAA
>CAIGQW010053631.1:8572573-8589869 GCA_903798125.1 Danio choprae
TCTATTGTTACTTTACATCATGGATCTACCGCAATTGATTTATTGACAGAAATACTAAAGTAGAAAAAATTATTATGTAATTATTAAATAATTATGATCTACAACAGACCTTCTAAATGAATAATACTGGGGGTTAATTGCACTGTAGTTTTTTAATACATATTACTTACTCTACATATTGTAATGTACTCAAAATAGTACTGTTTTAAACCTACAGTATACCAATCTTAATATATTCATAGCGCTTCACTTTTTTCTATGTTACAGCCTTATTCCAAAATGTATTTAACTTATTTATTTTCACAAAATTCTACACACAATACCCCATAATGACAATGTGAAAAACGATTCTTTGAAATTGTTGCAAATATATTAAAAATAAGTATATGTACATACGTATTCACAGCCTTTGCTCAATACTATGTTGATGCACCTTTAGCAGCAATTACAGCCTTAAGTCTTTTTGAATATGATGCCACAAGCTTGGCACACCTGTCTTTGGGAATTTTTGCCCATTCCTCTTTGCAGTACCTCTCAAGCTCTATTAGGTTGGATGGGAAGCGACGATGTACAGCCATTTTCAGATCTCTCCAGAGATGTTTAATAGGATTTGGATCTGGGCTCTGGCTGGGCCACTCAAGGACATTCACCTAGTTGTTGTGAAGCCACTCCATTGATATTTTGGTGGTGCGCTTTGGGTCATTGTCCTGCTGGAAGATAAACTGTGCTGCCACCACCATGCTTAACTGTAGGGATGGTATTAGCCTGGTGATGAGTGGTGCCTGGTTTTCTCCAAACATAACACCTGGCATTCACTCCAAAGAGTTAAATTTTAGTCTCATCAGACCAGAGAATTTTGTTTCTTATGGTCTGAGAGTCTTTCAGATGCCTTTTGGCAAATTCCAGGTGGGGAGTGGCTTACGTATGGCCACTCTACCATACAGGCCTGATTGGTGGATTGCTACACAGATGGTTGTCCTTCTGTAAGGTTCTCCTCTCTCCACAGAAGAATGCAGTAGCTCAGACAGAGTGACAATTGGGTTATTGATCACCTCCCTGACTAAGGCCCTTCTCCCCCGATCGCTCAGCTTAGATGGCCGGCCAGCTCTTGGAAGAGTCCTGGTGGTTCCAAACATCTTCCACTTACGGATGATGGTGGCCACTGTGCTCATTGGAACTTTCAGAGCAGCAGAAATTTTTCTGTAACCTTCCCCAGCCTTGTGCCTCGAGACAATCCTGTCTCGGAGGTCTACAGACAATTCCTTTGTCTTCATGCTTGGTTTGTGCTTTGACATGCACTGTCAACCCTGGGACCTTATATAGACAGGTGTATGTCTTTTCAAATCATGTTCAATCAATTGAATGATCAGTGGAAACAGAATGTACCTGAGCTCAATTTAGAGCTTCACGGCGAAGGCTATGAATGCTTATGTACATGTAATTTGGATGAGATCATATTCGTTTTGGGTGAACTATCCCTTTAATGAACAAATGAACATTAATTTGACAATTAGCTTGTCTACAAAGTATCTATATAACTACAAGATCAATGTGTTCCAGTGTGATTTTAAATCCACTCATAACAAACAGATTTTTTGCAGAGAGACTTAATATAGAGAGCTGTGAAGGGAAAAACAAATCGTTTGCAGATGAGGTCAAGTGGGCTACCAGTGTTAAATGGATACATGCATATTTGAGGATGTAAGCTTAAAAGGCGCTTTAATTGATCCATTCATAGAAGCAGTTGTAATATGGAGAGACAGGAGAAGCTCTCCGGAGTTGAGCCGTCTCAATCTCACAGATGTGAGCTTAGTGACTGGTTTAGCCAAAGGTTAACAGTCAAAGCACAAAACACATAGAGCGAGATTGAAAATGGGAGAAGTGCAGGCATCCAAACCAAAGAGGGACACATTAGCTGAACCACAAACACAGGCATTTTCTGCCAAGAACATAGTCATATTTGCTGTTCTCCCACATACAGGCCTGCGTTCCATATTTAGGTTATAGTCATAATTTGTAACTTCTTACTGTTCATTTAAACTTTAAAGGCCAGACATGAATTGGCATATTTACTATAATTGCTTATGGAAGAACATCAGCCAAAGCAATATAAAGCAGTTCCTTCACTGTCCCTGACACAGCGGTTGCCTGGCTGTGTAATACATCAAGCACCAATGGGATTGAAAGATTTGCTGCAGTAAAATTGGGACACAGATGCCCCGACATCTCTGCGGAGTCTTTGACAGCCACTTTCTGCCGTAAGACCAGAGGCAGCCACCGAAATCACGGGCGAACAAGAGGAACGTTGACAAGCCTGTGATACACACTTCCACTCGCGCGCTGCATACTTTGATTTCCTGCCCCATGGTGATAGTAGGGATTTTACAATATATGCATTCTTACACACTTTTTTCTATCCTCATCCTTCAACCAGCCTCCGTTTTTCATTGTTACAGGCTAAGTTATGTATGACAAACGCCTTGGGCAGAATCACCATCAAAGCGTCAGATGGGGGGAATTCAGCATCTCTAAGCTTCTTACAGATGACACATGTCACGTTTTGAAGTGCGCGGGGGATGAAAGTAGCAAGGAAGTGACGGATTTCGGCACGGACAGTTTTTTCGCGTGTCACAGCCGTCACCGGTGGAGTCTGGACTGGCAGGTCAGGGACTCGCCAGGCGTCTGGGCAGCTGTCTGTGGGACTGGATCTCTGGGGCCTGAGTGTCAGACATACGTCTGTTTCACCTGTTCTGCCCGCTGTGCAACCCCGTAATGACATGCTGTTACTGATCTGAGCACCGACATGAACACTTTGGCTTTTGCAGCACCGGTGACACCTGGTCATTTCAAATGAAAAGTCACACTCAGTTTTATTTTTTACAAACACTATAGCTGTTTGCCTGAAGAAATGTCCTGGGTTTGAGACAAGTTAAGTTTAGTTGACAGCATTTATGTGATAATCTTCATAACCACAAAAGAATCTACATCCTCACCTTTAACATATATTTTGCAGATAATAATGAAACGGTATTCTAATGTTAACCGATTGGCAATATTCACAGCCCATTGTAAGTGTCTAACTATTTTGTTCTTCATTTAAAGAAAAAAAGAATATGAGTTCAAATTAGTTTTGTTGAAATGTATTGCATTATGTTTATGGTGCATCATGCTCTTTAAAACTGAACAGTAAGTAAGACAAACAGAAAATATTCCATTAAATGGAAATAAGCCACATAATACATTTGTGTTGGTTAAAAAAAAAAGATTATATCTACATATCAATGTCATTTTGGACTTTTGGACACAGGTATGTACAGTATATCACATTAAAATATATATGTTGTAATATATATATATATAGCAATTTCTCCATATCTTACTCCTCTGTGACTGAATTTTATTGATAATCATGTATACTCTATGTATACATGAACATGTATACATGAACATGTATACATACGTAGGTACTGTATGCCTATTGACAAACCACTGCAGCATGAAACATTGGTCACTTTTTTCATCTGAAAGAGAACATTCATGTAAGTAAATTTAATTATTATTATTTCTTTAATGTTTTTGAGGAATATTTATATGGTTTGTTTAAAGGGATAGTTTACCCAAAAAGTTTAATTTACTCCCATGCATTTTGTAAAATGTAAAACTTGTAACCATTGACATCCAAACAAATACTATGGCCATTAGAGGTTACAGGTTTTCATCTTACTTCAAAAATTCTTCTTTTATGTACAACAGAAGAAAGTAAGTAAAATAGGTTAGAAACAAGTGAAGGTTGAGCAAATGATGACAGAATATGCATGTCTTTAAAGCAAATATTCAAGCATAATTCTGGGTTACTTTTTAGTGATCAAGAGTAATACACTCAAAATATATTACATTTCAATACAAGCTGCTTATAAACTTAGGTAATGTTATATGACATATCCAAATAAAATAATTTCTCATCAATGCATCAGTATAATTGAAATGATACTCTGCATCACAGTTTTTAATGTAGTATCATGGCAAAAAAAAAGCATTCAAAACTTAATTTTCAAAGTTGTGGGTTAAATTTGGTTTTAGTGCAGAGTATTAAGTTATGACTGTTTTATAAAGCAACGATTGTTTGGGTCCAAATGGACCTAAAATGTGGAAATAGCAGGCAATACGGTTTCTGAATGCATTATGAGGGTTAACGAAATAATTAAAAAGGGGGGGAATCCACACAAGACTGAAAAAGTTTCATCCACTGCTGCTCGCTGAGAACATATTACTCTAGGGATTGTGCACACTGAACAGGGAACTTCATCATTTGAAAAGTTTTGTGTATAAACAAGAGGGTTTAAAAAGTGAGGAGACAGGATCGAGAGTCAATGCATGCTTAATGCAGCTCCATCTCTTCTACTTTAAAATACAGCAATGTCAAGTCTTGCTCTGCACGGCTATACATGTGTCTGTACAAGCCAAAGCCTAGTATCAAACAAAAAAAAGTTGATTCATAGCAGAACTTCTACCTGTTAGGGCTGTGCGGCGTCTCGTAAACAACTTACAGAATCAGAACTTTAAAAAGTGGCCATGCCTTTCGACAGCAACAAACTCTGAAGTGGATTTTTTTTCGCCGGTGTCTTCTCTCCTCTTCTCTGTCTATGTCTTTATTGTTGCTTGATATGTCACCACTGTCTACACTCTCTTGCTTCACATGCTTTCCTTTAGATTTTCTCCGCCATAAATTATTCACCATCCGGTGTCTTTTCTCACTACCTGCACCTCCATTGTCTAGGTACCCATCCAGGCTTCTGAAAGGCCTTTTGCTTTGAGACAGAGTTTGTGAAAGGGAAAGTTAGAGCAGCGATGACAACCACCTTCTAAGCAGCAGTACTTGCAAAAGATATCCTGCACTACCTTGCACATCCAAGCAGAGTCTGGAAAAGATAAATAAAGAAATAAATAAAGCCAATGTATTATTTAAGATCACTATCCAAATACGGTCTTAAATAAAAATTCCACAACAACACAGCATACAAATTAAATGCAGCGTTTTTATTTCGGGTGGCGTTCGTCACATTCGTAGCCGTAGTATAAATAAGGTGACAAGCGTGCTACAGAGCATTGTGTGTTGCACAAGATTCCCTCCAGTGAGGGAGACAGAGGGTGTCTATGTAAATCGCCATATGAAACTGCATATGATTACTGTCCAGACACCGGAGAGGTGACCTGATCCCAATTAATCACAGAAACCCAGAGAGAACTGTCAAGTCTCATCTTCATCTCCCTGTCACAGTCCCATTCCATCTCTCTCTCTCTCTCTCTCTCTCTCTCTCTCTCTCTCTCTCATCCTCCCCTCCCTGCCTTCAAACTCACCTTTATGAAAACCCTCTGTTTGACAGATTGCCGGGTACCAGGCCTCCCTTCCCCCTGCTTTCCCCTTATCGAGCAGTGACAGCGGGGGTTCGGGTGGTAGGCATCCCTAGGAGGGTCTGGAACAATGCTGGAGCCCGAACTCACACCCACATTCCCCTTCAAAGACACATCGGCGGCCATGCTGAGGAGCCAGTGAACTAACACAGCGATGAGATCAAGTGAGAGCTTTCAAGAGAAGCCTCTTATTTATTCTGTCTGTGGCACAGTGATTCTTCCTCCCCTCTTTTCCAGCACTCAGATCCTCATGCGATAAAGGAAGACAAGCCAAAGTACTGAAGCTCGCGCACTTCCTCTCCCAGCTCCCCTTTATCTGATACCAGCCTACCCATCTCTGTCTTGCTTGCTGTCTTTTTTTTTTTGCTACTGCATTTTCTTTTCCTTTCACTTGCTATCTATTAGCTTTCAGTGTTATTATTTCTAATAAGAACTGAACTTCTGCTATATGCATTATTTTAAAACAGGGTGAATTGTGAGGGAGGACAGTGCAAAACATTACAGGAAAACCCAAATCTATAAGGGAAAACAATCAATGTACATTTTTTGCATCCAAATTTCTATAACATATAGATAATTATTCATTCATTCATTTTCATTTCGGCTTGGTCTCTTTATTAATCTGGGGTCGGCACAGCGAAATGAACCGCCAACTTATCCAGCATATGTTTTACGCAGCGGATGCCCTTCCAGCTGCAACCCATTACTGAGAAACATCCACACACTCTCATTCACACACATACACTACGGACAATTTAAGCTTACCCAATTCACCTATACCGCATGTCTTTGGACTTGTGGGGGAAACCGGAGCACCTGGAGGAAACCCACGCCAACACGGGGAGAACATGCAAACTCCACACAGAAACGCCAACTGACCCAGCCAGGGCTCGAACCAGCGACCTTCTTGCTGTGAGGCGAACATGCTACCCACTGCGCCACCGTGAGACCATAGATAATTATAAAGGACATATTATTGGCTAATTGACCCCTCGCTAAGAATATGACTGACAGGTGATCCCTCTTCACTTTCGTCCGCGACACCAAGACATGCACAAGACATCATTAAAAAACAAAAAAGTCATACAAATTATATTAATAAAGCAATACATTTCCCCTCCCCTGCGTGTCCAAAGTCTATGCTTTAGATTAAGAGATCTTACCTGAAATTTGCATTTTCTGAACTCTATTTATCCAAGCTGCTTTCTTAGAACTGCTATCGGTTGTTAGTATGACAATGGCCGCAGTTGAAGTCAGATGGCTGGAGAGTGTCTCAAATGTTCTGACAATTACAGAATTTTGTTGGAAGAAATTTTTGATTGCATTGGCCATTAATTTCTCTTGGTTAATATGCCAGATTGTAGCCTAAGAATGTACAGTACTATAACTTTCAGGTTATTTATTTATTTTTTTAATTATTTGTCTCAGACGACCAAATTGTGGCCAAAATTGCACAATTGCACAGTGCAAGCCTAGCTTAAGACAAGTAATTATTGCTTCGGTAAAGTTAAAAGCTGCAAAAACAAAAACTATGGTGTACGGTGTAAAATTATTGCAAGAACATTTCACGTAAACAGCCAACTGGCTTATTCTACACAGCTTCTTCAGAACGCCTGCGCAGGATTTCATTCATATTGTTTAATATCTGATAACAATGGTTCCCTAAAAGACATTGTACTGACTATAAGCAATATAGCAAGTACAACTTGTTCTACTAACCCTAGCATTAACTGAATAGTCTGCTAATACTCCAATGATAGTTAATGAATCTTACAAGTAGTTACTTATAGTCAGTACAATGTCTGTTGGGGAACCATCAAAATAATCCATTATCCGTGCTTCGCTTAAGTTTCAGCCTTTATTTTCCAGAATGCAAAAGACAAAATGCAAAACATGAGCACACAATAAGGAATATAAAAAAACTCCCTATATTGTATTACTGCTATACCCACTTATGCTAATTATACCAATCATCCTGTCAAGGCATTGAATGATGGCACATTTCAGTCATCTGTCCATTTCTTTGCTTGCAATCGAAAGGAAAAAAAAAGTTTAGCATAAAATGACAAAGAATGGACTCAAGATGGAAGATGATCTCATTTAATGCCATTCTTTCCCTTCAACACGGGCCTAATGAGCGCCATCTGTCTGTGCTATCATTTTCGGTGCAGTGACATGTATTCCCCAGTTCTTTACATTCTTGATTTTAGTCAAGATCAAAATAGCTCAAACGCAGATGAAAGTGGCATTCGACATATAAAAGTCACGCCTTAGCTTTGTCTTGATTTAACGTGATATCACCATTTGGGTATTCCCTTTGAAATCGGAGAACTGGCATCTGCAGAAATCACAGAGGAAGTCAGGAGACTGCATATCACATGCTGTTATATCTCCATTGCTCGAGCAGCTGTTCATGAGACTTTTATCCCAAACTACTTCCATCTCCTCAATTGTTCCCCATGTAACTTGGCGCAGCCAGCCAACTCCACCCTCAAGACATGTTGAGTTAATATTGTAAAAAATGTGTTTTTGTTTTTTTGTCTGTTGTCGCTGTTGACTCGGAGAGTACATTTAACTGTGTCACCTTTTGTTACAGCAAAACCAAAAGATGGAAGACGAGTTTCAAGTACATTTTTGTACACCTCGACTCAATTAACTGGAACACAGAGTTTAACTGTCACCATTTGAGAAGGAAACTGCTCTTGATAGCAGGCCTGCTCTCCACCCTCAGTCCTGCCTATAGTGGCAGAGTGTCTGGATCCCTCTCCGGCACTTATACAGCGTCTCGTTAGTGGTTGTGTCAGTCTATGATCTCAGTAATGATGAGGCTGTAAAAGTGCCAGAGTTAGCCCAGGCTCCACAGGGCCCCAGGGCCAAAGGGTGACTAAGGGGGAGGAGATCCCATATTAGGAGGCGTGTCCCTGGGGAGGTAGACTAGTGCGGCTCCTCCTTCCCTCCAGAGCTCCAGAGGCACAGTCCCTGATGGAACTAGAGACCCGATTCTCTTCAGCTTCTGTTAGCTTCTTCACCCAAGCCATGCAAATATTGTAAAAAAATAATTTAAGGCCTATTGCTTTGGTAATGAGCCCCCAAGTGAATTCCAGCACTTAAACTGGTTCTCTACGCATCAGGTGAAATCTTGTCAAACCAATGCTCTGAAGACGTTTGTTGTGGAGAAGAGGGGTGAAGAAACAACAAAATCTGCATTTTTTTTCCTTGTCTTCTTACCAGTCCTCACCAAACTGTGTGTGCTGTCCTACTTCTGCTTGTATTCTTGGTTTTGGATTGTTTTGAGCTTTTGCTTTGGCTGTGTTGTGAAATCACAATAAACAGTGACAGGGAGATAAAGAAACACAGAAGATGCACAAACACAACATTGTAATTCAACTAGTTGAAGATCATTCTCATTTTACCTAAAACAAACACTAATGGTATGGTATTTATGCAACTTAATCATCTTAAAATTACTTTTATAAGGCTCATTTGAGTTTTCTTCTTTTGGATGGTTTTAGTTTATCTCGAAAATAGCTCTGATGCAAAAAAAAAGAAAAAAAGATAGTTAATGCATTAGCTAACAAATTAACTATGAGCAACACATCTCTTAAGCAATACTTAACCTTAATTAATGTTACCTAAACATATATTAATGTGTTAGTTAGTTAATGTATTAGTTAACATTAGTTAATACATTAGTTAGCATGAAAAAATAATTAACAAGTTAGTAACATTATATTAATGTTTCAATAGTGTACACTTTACAATAAGTTTCCAAATTACCTTAACAAATGTTATGTCAATGAAAAATCATGTATAGAGTCCACAAACATGTTGAAGCTGGTTTCCACTCCAAAAACAGTGTCCATTCAGAACTGATTTGTCCTTGACTTTGATCAGTAGCCTTGAACATTTCCTACACTGTAAAAAAAAACTTCTTCCTGCCCTAAAATTTGTAGTTAATCAAATTAACTTTTACAGTCATCTCAACTTACATAAATTAAACTGACTAAAAATATAATGTTAAACTTTGTAAAACTTTTTTAAAAATGCAGTTGAAACCTGATTCACTTATTAAAATAAGCTAAAGTAACAAACATTTGTTATCTTGACTTTTTGTCATTACATTGTTTACAGTGTAGGACATGTTCAAGGCTACTGATCACAGTCAGGGACAAATCAGTTCTGAATGGACACTGTTTTTGGAGTGAATTAGCGTGCATTAGTATATGAGTACGTTAAAATTAGCAATGGTTATGTAGTGCTGAACCTGTGTCATTTTTCATTATTTGTTCATGTGGTCACACTTTACAATAAGGGTTCACTAGTTAATGTATTTACTAACATGAAATAATTATGAATAATACGTGTACAGTGTTTATTAAGCATAGTTCAACATTTACTAATGCATTACTAACATCCAAATTATTGCTTGTTAACATTAGTAAATGCAACATAAATGAACAAAATAATGAGCAAATGTATTTTCATAACTAACATTAACTAACATGGACAAATACTGTAGTAAATGTATTGTTCAATGTTTGTTCATGTTAATAAATGCATTAACAAATATTAACTAATACAACATTATTGTAAAGTGTTACCATAACTAAATTTTTTCTGTTCCTAAAACTTATTTTTTCTAGTAACTGAAACTTAATTTTTGCAGTTACTGCAACTTAATTTGTCTGGTCACCCCAAGTTATTTTTCTAGTTGCCCCAACTTAATTTTTCTAGCTCTTATAGTGTATTTTTTCTATTTGGCCCAACTTCATTTTTCAACCTTATAACTTGTTTTTTATAGTTGGGGAACTTAGCTCTTTTAAATAAGATCATGTTTTGCTTAAAGACTTAAAGAACTCTAATGCAAAATGTGTTTGTTTCAGGTAGACAATTGGGAAACCACCTCAGGCTTCATTCTGAGCCAGGACATATAAAAGCAGATAAATCCAAACAAATTCAAACTATTTGAAAAAATATGCAAAAACATCTTAGGATGTTATATAATTAATTGTTAAGATAAATCTGCAAATTAATTTTGTAGAATGCAATGTTAAAGAGTTTTAAATGAAGCCTCCTGATTATTACAAATGGGTTTCATGAGTGAAAAGTCAAGAGCCATACCCAGCCCAAGGTGCAGTGCAAAGCTACGCAGCTGTCCTGGCGCTGGCTGGAATCACAACTATCCAAAACAATCATGGGCAAGACTACAATACTAACCATACGATCCAACAACATTCTGGGAGACTGGCACTCAATTAGCGGATGGCCAGACTATCACTGTCCAGAATACCGGACCCAGCAGCCAGACAATGAGGAGGCAAATTAAACAAAAGCCCAGACGGTGACTGTGCATGTAACTGTAATCAGCAGCTCTAAGTCCCCGGCCGTCAACTTACCAACCAGCACCCTTACAAAACCATTACTGCACAGCCATTCTAATTTGAACAGTGAGCCAGACAAAGTGGGCAATACAGAAAGAGGAATTACCCAAAGGCACGCGCCTGTCTGCATGTCATGTGAGACAACCAATTAAAATCACTTATTGCCAGAGTAATATCCTGCGCTATAGTGGTAGAAGAAAACAGCTTTGGGAGGATTATCTCTGCCGTAACCTGATCTCATTCACTCAGTCTCAAATCTCAGCCTCGCTGCTGCAGACTGTGAGAGTCCTGGGCTTCGGCTGACACTTGGCCCAAAGTTTGGAGGAGCCACAAAGGCTGGGAGAGACCCAAACTAGGTCGGAGCGGACAAACGAGCTCTCACGCTTCCCTACACACAAAAAATGTTCCCATTCAAACTGTATCAAAATCTCTTTGTACGTGAGAGTAGTAGAGTTGCATGATTGATTATTAAAAGATGGTGATTTTTATTCCAACACATACATGATCTTACTCCTAAATGATAAATAAGATTACAGTACATGTTAAACCTGCATTCACACTTGCTCATGACAGAACCGAACAGATGTTATAAATGTATTTGAAACAAGTTCTAGGGCTGCACGATTAATCAAAGGTGATTTTTATGCGCTTTTTGTCAGTAAAGCCAGCTCTTTTAGCTGTAAATTCCCAGCACCTTCTTCCAGATGTTTATTACACAGAGCCAGAGTTCACTGACAAGCTATGGTTTTGATTCTGAAATGGAATATAATCATTCTGCGATCTGGCAGCAGGTCACGTCGCTGTCTATGGCTCTGTGTTGATGCTACATCAGAAACATCATTTACATGCAAATTACATGCAAATTTACATGCCAAAATATCTTTTAAAACAGGCTTTTACTCGAAACCTACCTCATAACTTTAGTCAAGTGTTTAAAATACATCATTCTGTGAGATGATTTTGCAGTCGTATGATTATTAGTCACATTGAATCAATAAAAGCAGTTAAATCCTCTGCTCTGTTTGATTTCCTGGGGTCTCTTTTTCGCTGTTTGCAGTTTTTGCACAAGATCACCCTCTGCCTTTGGAGGAGATTTACTTATAACAGTGTAGTGCTTCCCTGTCAAGATGTGCATGACAATAACAGCTTTTTGCTAATTTGTGATTTAGATTTATTTTAAATTTATTCTGCAGCCCTAACAGCTTCATAAACTTCACAAAATCTTTAAGCAACATGTTTGTGCTATCAAATATAAAGGGCTATAATATCAACCATACATTATGCTTTCTCTTTATGTTTGCTCTGGTTTTTCAAACACAAAACTTTGAATTCATAAACAGCGCTTTGTTCATTCTTAAAGCTACTTTTTTATATTTGGTGCTTAGATTATGTTTTATGAACCACTGTTTTGAACTGAACATGCTTGGAAAAATTGCGAGTTGTCCTATCTGAGGTGCATTGTGCTGCACTTCCTGTCCAAAAGAGACAAAGGTTTCATGCTGTACATTTCCATTACAAATTTTGTTGCTTATGCTACAAAAAGTTAGTTAAGCTAGTGCATTGCTAGTTTACAACATTAAAATGTAGATGTTGTCTCTTAATATCGATTATATCAACAGGCTTGGCACTAACCTTCAATTATGTGCAATGTCATTATTGCTGAATTCTTAAACTGAACCCAGTGCTTCTGCTTGTCAGTTTCTGAGAACAAGGAGGCAGGACACAACAGTGCTCAGCTGTTGTTCCCTCACTGCACTGAAATGTAAACATCTTTGTAAATTTGTATTACATTTGAACAGCTAAATTAATGCTAGGCCTGACATTTAACTAACTACAGGTATATTCTGATTTTAAATTATGTATTACACTGTCGCTGCTGTTAAAGCTACCTCAAAATAAGGTGCCGCCACACGAACATATGACATTTCACCCAAGGCTTTCCAGTTGGATTAAATAACAGCAAAGAATTCATAAGAACATTCCACTCGTCTGGTCTGTTGTCTATTCAGAATTGTGGGAGAATCATGATCTCTAATTGTAAGAAAGAAACATAAATTCTCAATTTATTCAGAGTCATGCACCCCTAAAGAGTAGAACAACTCTAGTCATGGCTGATGCAATCTATGGTTCTTATCCATAAAACACGAGCATAACTAATTTCTGTGTAAATTATGCGTAAAACTATGCTTACATAAAACGAAGCTTTCGATTCAAGAGGGAAAATTTATGTGCAAATGGATTTGTGAGCGATTTATGCAGGAATTCATCCCGCTCATGTTTCATATGTGTTAATAAGCAAAATGGGTCCACAGGTGCTGCTGTGACATCTGTGCTCTGTACGATAATGCAATAACTGTCCGGTATAAAAAGCAGGTGCTGAGTGAGTGCCTGTCTAATCATACTATTTTTACGGGCTTCAGACTTTACCCACACATGTCCCATCATAAGCTTAATTCACCACAGCTCCATGTTCTCCAGTGTGAAGGACTTTTCATTGACCACAGCAAAAAAATACTTTTGAGGCCCAGTTAAATAATAAAACACATTAAATAGAACTCAAAGGTTAAGCATGTACAATGCCTCTGAGATCATCCCCGGATTTAAAAAGCATTTAGGATCATATGTTTAAGGGGCCATAAAATGACATCATCTGTCCAGCAGGAGCAGCAAGTGTCAGCAGCGTTTATTCTCTCTCTCTCAGTGTAGTCAAAGCGGACCTCTGATCCACCCTGTCAGCTTCAGCCAGTTTGTGGCTTTCCCGAGTTGCTAACCATAGGACAGCCATGAGTGACAGCTAAGTCTTGCCATCTACCTACTTGCAGCCGCATGTTATTTAAAAAAACTCACATTAATTCTCCCCTATGGAGAACGCCGCAAAGAAACCATCATTGGACGACCCAAAACCCCAAATGGCTATGCCGGTTTAGTCTAAGTTTGAACTGGCACTGAAGAGCGTACTTTCCCGCTCTTTTCCTAGTATGCATGCCAAGCTACACACACATACGCAAAGATTGGGTTCTCAAGAGGCTGATGGTTGATGTTTAGATGTATTTAATCTGTCCCGAACATGGAGCGATGTGAGGAAATCAGCATTGTCAAGTTGTTGTGGCAAGTGGTGAGGTTGAATCAGTCAACACAGACTCTCCACACTGTAATTATACACTGCCACTGTGGATTGAGACACCATGTTTTTCTTAATTAGCACATTGTTTGAATTCCTAGACCATTCTTACGGCGCATTCCATTGGAGAAATGTTTGAAATTTATGAATATGTTCAAGTCCAGCCAAACTGAGAAGAACGTGCCTTTTATTTTGGCGGTTGGATGGTCATGGGACTATATAAACACCATATTGCTATCCATCTGTGCATAAAACACACAGTTCATATAACACTGAAGTCAGAAACATACAAATCCGGCAGACCTCTTTTCTCTCCCATCTTCTACTGTCAGAACAACTGCTTGGCAGGCCATCGCTGGCAGCAAAAGCTTGGCTCGGACCCATCTGGAGGCAGGCAGGCAGGCCGTACATTCTCTGGGTATAGAGCTAATGAGGCCTGCTGATGGACCAGCCGTGGTCACGCTGGTGTGGGTTACAAATATAAAGCCCTGGGCTGGACGAATCCTCCATGTTGTGAAGTAATTCTTTGGACTGTGGGAATGTAATGCTAAAGGCTCAGGCCAGGACAGACACACAATGTCCTGATGTGCTCAAAAACCTGTCTGTGCTTCTGGAGCCTGATGAAGCATGTTTGAGCATGGCCAGGGATGGTGAAGGTTGGCATGTCAGCCGTGCAGCGATGAGGCAGGATTCTGGAATAAAGAAGAGACAGGGCAGAGCTTCAGCTGGATGGCTGTGTTTTGGCTTTTGGGATGAGGGAGACTAGAACAGGCAGTGCAAGCCTAGCCTTGGAATGGCTACAATGGATAAAAGGGCCATGACAAGCCCCTGTCTGGATGAGAAGTGAAGGAGTAGGTCAGCCAATGTTTGACTTCCTGAAGTCTCTAGTTAGTTTTAGTCCTGAAATCATTAAGCATACATTACATCATAAAAATACTTTTTCCAAGTAATTGAATTATTATATTGCAATAACAAGAATTAGAATTAGAATAATACATAACACAAATTACCCACACCATATTTTAAAGGGGAAGGACAAACAGACAGACAGACAGACAGATAGAGAGATAAACTGATATTAAATAATATTTATAACATTACAATAAATTTGTAAAATTGTATATACTAATGAAATGTCAATTGTCAAGTTAATAAAATGAATCGTTTACTAAACTAATGAAAAAAAAAAGATGCTCATTTTCCTTACTGTCTTTCCTTCTTCAAGTCTCATAAAACTGTAGGGCTGACTGGAGCTGTGTGTATGTGATGCGTTTTCACCCAGTCTTAGTCTTATAATACTGCCAGCTGTGCTATGAAGTGCTGCCATGCCAGTATTGTCAGGGCATACAAGTGGGGGGTGGGGGGGGGGGGCTTAGGGTTTAAAACCCCCCCCCCCCCCCCCCCCCCCCCCCTAACATACCACCAGCCCCGCCATGGGGTATGTGTTGGAGGGGGTTGTTGTGGGGGGCCTGCATGCCAGGGCTGCCCTCTGGTGTCGAGGAAGAAGAGAATGAGTTTAACAGTGGGGAAGGGCAAATCTGGCAACACGGCCTCTCTCAGTTAAACAGATAATTGGCCTTATTGATGTATAAAAGATGCCCCACTGTGCCTCCAGAATCTCCATTAGGGCTAAAAAGTCTAAATAGTTTATGAGCTGCTTCTGAATACAGAAATAGAAAGATTAATCTTCTCCCACACTGTGCTACGGATGTGTGTGTGTGTGTGTGTGTGTGTGTGTGTGTGTGTGTGTGTGTGTACCTTTTTTCCCACTCTGTGTTCTCTAACACTAATATAGCTTGAGGGATTAATTGCATAAAATATCCACCAATGATGAAAAACATGATCATTACAGACTAAAGGGAGGTTAATGAAGATAGTCACACGCTCGTCCAGAAAGAGATGAAGCTGAGAGTAAAAGAAAAGAAGATATTCAGAGAGCATTCAACAACCTATTTACATACTAGTGTGTTTTCTGTTGTTGTTTCAGATATAGGCCGCAATAATAATACAAAAAAAAAGAAGTTTAGAAATTAACACTGGGACTTGAGAAATCAGCCTTTAAGAAGATAATTCTAGATAAGAAGGAAGAAAAGAGGATGTATGGCTGCCATGGACATTGCAATGCATTTCCCTCCTCCCGAAGAAGCTCCATTTAAGTATTCAGGCGGCGAACTGAAGATCCTGCCACTCTCCCTCTGATCAGACTCTCTGATCCCTTTGATCAAAGCCAGTTCTATAATTTTAACTTGGGTTTAAACTTTAAAACTTCAATATGCTCTCAATAAAACCTCAGAAATGTTCTATTTCTGAGAAAAATAATGACATACCCACAACATGTAAGCGAGTTTATTGGGGGAAATCCACGGCTTCCAGTCGAGCGAGAAAAGGTATGTTAAATACAGCACGGCTGTTTTTAGAGGTCCGTGTGCATGTATTTACATTCAAATGCCGTTCTCATAATTACTCTGGGACAGACGGCGAGGGCTCTATCAATGAGGAATGACACCTTGTTAAGTTAGGAATTCTCTTTGTGTTAGTGAGGTTTCTCTAGTTAATCTCACACCTTGCTTGATCTACAATGCTGTAATTGGGATGCAGGGAGAAAAATCCTGTCTCATTGAGCTGCGAGCAGAACAATGAAAGAAATGAATATCACACCCAGCGTTACCTTTCTAATCAATTCTGCGTGTGAGCTCTCAAAAGCAGGCTTGTACTTTTTAATGAGGACAGGGGTTTTTTGGTATCGCTATGTTTTTGACACCGATAGGATTACAAGACCAATTAAGGAAACTTTTACTTGAGCTGAGAATATCTGTCTTTTCTTGTTGTGTTGAGGTCTGTTTGTTGTTTTTATCTTGAGGACAAAATTCTACTAAACATGTGGATGTGTACGATATGTAGCTTAGCGTGTGTGCGTGCAAAGCTGCTATGAGGAAAAACAGAGAAAGCAGAGTTGTTCGCTCTTGGCTGGGAGTGCATTCAAATGGAACGCAAACAGAAAAGTGCTTGATTTTGGTATTTTTATCTGGATGTCCATATGACAGAGTATTGCTCTAGTCATGACCTGCCTACATAAACACACTGATGATCAGGGTCAGATCAGAAGTCACTGCATGTGTCATATACAGACCAGCGGCCTCTTTGTCCCATCAATCACATTCAAACTGCCCTAGGCACAATGCTACTACCTTCTACAATATGGTCTACTTGTGTGTGTCTGTGTGCATGAGTGTGTGTAAAGTTTTCGTGGTTTACAAGGTTTTTGTATGATGACTTAGTTGTACTATATCACTGTATACATCAAAACGCTTCAAAATCATACTTTTCTAATAAAGCCACAGGTTTCCTGTGCGGGTTGGGTTTAGGAGTAGGGTCATATAAT
>CAIGQW010053631.1:8614869-8642244 GCA_903798125.1 Danio choprae
ATTATCATATAGCTATAAATTATATTGAAATAATATTTTTAATACATACATAATACTATTATTTAAGTAGTTTAGACATGTTGATAATCACTGAATTTATTAACCTGAAATTATATTTGGTCTATTTTGTTTCTTGGATGCACTTTACAGTATAAAAACCCTTCGATTCAAGCATCCAAGAAAAAAAACCACACTGATCACAACACTGATCACAGTTCAGCCAGCAGAGGCCCACTTCCACTGCTACTTTCCATAATAAGAGCAGGAAATGAGGCATGTGGGAGGGTGAGTAAGCAATTTTTCCCTCAGTGGAAGCAGGGTGCAGCTATTTTCTGGGCTGTTTGGGTAACACGCTCATGCAGCATTGTGTGTTTGTGTGTGTGAGCTGCTGTTTCCACCCTGAGGCATGTGCTGTTTGTCAGAGACCCACACAAGGCCATGTCCCTCTATGTGGCGTTGTGCCACTGTGATTTTCTCAACCCAACCATGTATTCATGGTTTATTCCAGGACTATATTTACTCTCTCTCTCTCTCTCTCTGACAGAAGCCACCCAAGAAACATTGACTGATCACACCAAAACTAAAAGAGGTGGACAATACAGATGAGGGCTTTTGTACTGCACAGCCATCGAAACACACCCAGATGCTAAACACAGACACACATTTATAAGAAATACATATGTCCATACACAGTAAACAGACTCATTATATTAATGTTGGTCCAATTTAAATGAAATTTAACCATATATGCTGATAACCAAAAAAAATAAAATAATTTTTCAAAAAGTCTAGGATACTTTTTAAAGGCACTTTGTAAACACTTTTTGAAAATACTTTAAGAAACAAATAACAATATGCATGTTTTAGTCTAACAATATAATATCATTTCTAACCTTTTTTGTGCAAGTCCATCTTTACAGCTTAACTTCTGTAAAAGCACAACACCTAAAACCTAAAAAAGGAGAAACATTTATTTTGTACACCTTTAAGCTTTAGATTTTAGCTTTTAATTTTAAAAACTGCAAGTATCTTATCATCATCATTTTTTTAATATTGTTTTTGTGGTAAACAACATTTATTAACAAATAATGTAGATTGAGCTTAACCTTTTTTAAACTAGAATTATTCTTCGTATTTTAATAATCACTGTTAAAATTTAAATATAACACGCATAATAAAAAAGTGGTGCAGAAATAATTGTCATTACTAAATTACTTGCAAAGAAATGGCAAGTAACTCACTGAATTAAACTTAATATCTTTTTTTTGCACTCCACTGAATTAGTTTTATTTGCAACTACAGAAAAAGTTTATTATTACTTAAATTTTTTATATTCATTTAGCTTTTTATATGCCTACTGTATGCTGTTTTCTGGTTTACAGTCCTAATCCTCCAACTATTAACTAACATTAACAAGGCATTTGTCTTGCTAATTAGTTGACTGTTGGAAACAGAGCAGGGTAATATGTAAAAATGATGGACAGCAGCGATTCATGAGTGTTTCCCGAGTGAAGCTGGTTATGTGTGATGTTAAAGGTTTAGGATTAGGGGAATGAAACAAGTAGGAAATAAGCTAGCCATTGCTTCAAATGAACAACTGCGACCACAGCACAGCACAAGCAGGAAAACTGTTCAATTACACAGACACATTTAGCCATACTCCACAAGTCAACCTCAAACACACATACACACATGCCTTCACAGAATATTTCCCCTTTAATCTTTAAGACCGCAGTTGGGAGAAGAAGGCTGGTATTGGTCAGCGCTCTTTCCTTCTCTTTCCCTCCATCTCTCCTTCTGAGTTAGGACAGATCAAAGGGCCCGTTGTGGTCTCGTCTGTTTTTAAAATGGCATGTCGTCAGAGAAAGGAAGGAAAACCCCTGACTCTGCTAGCCACTTGTCCACAGCAAACTTTCCAGCAAACAAAATGGAGACTGCTAAACTCCAAAGAGCGCTAGCGAGACGCGGCTTACTCTCCAGCCTAAATGATGCAAGAAGCGGGCAGCCGGCAACTCTAAGGATGAATCAGAATTTCTCATTGCATGGGTATACACTCTAAAAATGAATTATTGAACGGCTATCATACCCCCATAGTATAAAAACAAACACAAGGGGAAGAGGTGGAAAGAGAAGAGAGAGCAAGATGAATACTGATGCTTCGGCCGAGCATTAGACCCAGATGAATTAGACATTTTATATAGAGAGAGTGATAAAGGAAGAAGAAAGGAGAGCGAGATCGAGAGGCAGAAAAATAAAAATAGAGAAAGAAATCCACATTCAAAGTCCAAGCGAAAAAAAAGATGCTACCTTTTAACCTCTGACAGGGCAGCCCACATCAGGAAGCAGTTCACTCTGCTCCAAACATTTCCCTACACGGACATACACAGATATCTGTCCACCCTGACCTATAGGGTGAACAGGATGAATCAAACACTGTCAAATACAGTTCCACAGACACTGACATTGGCTCCTAGCCAACTCCAAACATCTGTGTGGTTTTTTTTATTTTCATTCTTGCCATGCTTTTAAATAGGCTGAAATCCATGTGATCAGTACCTGACATACATCAGAAAAGTATGAAGCCACTCAAGTGGGGTGCTGGAACAATGAAGCTTTAAAATCAGTTTTTGGAATTTTGCACTACTTCATGTTCAAAATTGTAAATTTCAAACAGTTGCTATTCTGGGTGCATCTGCAGTTTCTGCATATTTATTCTACTATATGCAAACGTGTTATGCACACACACACACACACACACACACACACACACACACACATTTTATTTTTTGCCACAATGCTTTGCTTTTTTATCCTTATGCATATGTATGTGTGCATGTAAATGTTGTTGTTGTTGCCACAACATTTGCCCTGCCTTCAAGTAGAACAGGTATAATTCAATATTTCTGCATAAGATTCATATTTCAGGAAGGTCTACCTGGTTACTCAAATATAACATATAGAAAGCATTAGAACCCACTTGCCTGTCAAAAATCTTATCAAAATAATATTTTTAAAAAATGATGTTAAAATACATTAATCTAAGTAACAATTTTCCACTAACAAAGTGCTCAAATCTAAAAATAATTTTGATTATAGATGGCCATGGCCGAAGATCAATAGCTGTCTTCACAGTTATGAATTAAAGTTATTTAATATACTATCTGAATAATAAGTAAACAGTTACTGTTTTTAAAATGTGCTTACATTCCCAAAACAATCTTATACTTAATTAGTTGATATTTAAGGACGTTAAATAGGTAGCTAAGAATAAAGGTTGTACTGTGAGGTTAGATTGTATGTTTATTAGAACCAGCTGAACATCATTTAATTGCGCTAGCTTACCTGACCACATTCATCCCACAGTTTGCCCATCTTTTGAAGAATTTCTAACAGTATAATGCAAGCTAAAATCATGTCAAACTGGTTTCTTGAACATGACAGCAAGTTCACTATACTGACCAGATCTCAGTCCAACAGAGCAACTTTGAGATGTGATGGAACGAGAGATTCTGCAAGAATCAAATCTACAGTTCTGCACTATGCTATCATGTCAATACGGAGCAAAATGTCTAAGGAATGTTTTTAGCAGCTTGTTGAATTTATGCCAAACCAGTACTAGCAAGGTGTACCTAATAAAGTGTTCAGTGAGCACATATATTTATTACATTACTCAACCAGATGATTAACCAGAAGATTTATCGGAATTACCTGTCAAAGTGATGTATTTTGCAGATCTGGTATGGCTGTCTATCTTAAAGTGAGTGTGCCAGCCAGTACAGATGCCCTCACAGCCTGCATCTATTTGGCCTGTGCCTTCTTTTAACACCGATCCTTGCATGATTTATAGCCAGACAAGCCTCCAGAAGCAGTATTTTGGCACAATGTCCGAACATAATGTGTTCTAGGCAGAGACTGGAACAAGTGAGGAGAAGGGAAGGAGATTGTAATCCCTGTGCCAACCACAAGGGGGTGTGTGTACAAGCCTGCCAGAGCCTTAGACGGAGATCACACACACAAAAACAGAGACAAATTCTCTGATTTCTTTGAGAATCGTGATACTGTCTTTCTCCCCCATTCTCACTTTCATACTTTCCCTGCACTTATTTTTCGATTGGTCTTCTCTCTAGATTAAATACACAGATTGAGGGTCATACTACATGGCCGAAAACACTACAGCGGTAAAACATTTTCAAAGGCCCACCCGAATTAAGTTCCAACATCCTAACGCATCACACATGATCATATCCCCATAAACAGGGGCACTGTGTGTTACTGAGCCAGACAGGAGAGAGACTCTTGACAACATCAAACCTGTGGGAACACAGCCAGAGAGAGCTAACCTCCATCTGTTCAACAGGCCTCTTCTCTCTTTCTTTCCTTCCTTCCTTCTTCCTTTCTTTCCTTCTCTCTTTCCTTCTCTGACTGCGTCTGAATGACAGGCCTCTAGTCTTGGAGAAGCAGCTGAAAGTATAAAGGGAATCCGTTTTTGATCATGCTGATTCTCTCCGGTGAAACTCTAGAAGGGCCTGACAAAAGCAAACTCAATAAAAACAAAGGAGAACGATACCGCAGTAACTCACGAGCACAGAGAACACTCAACTATTTTATGTTGTGGCGGAACATTCAACCTTGGCTCAAGTTCAAGCTTGTTCTTCAAACTGAGTCTGAAGTGATCATCTGAAACAAGTCAAAACAAGAATTCATAATTCAGACATTTTTTGCAGTATTTTTTGACTTCTTCCTTTGTACATGGTGCTCAAAAACATCAATATTGTCCATAAGTCATATTTCAAGCTCAGCTCAGAGCAGCGTTAAAGTGTCTTAGATCAGTGATGTATATTTTGTTTAGCCTGGGGTAACAACAATAAGCGGTAAACTTTTGAGTTTTTAAAAGCAATAAAAAGACTTGAATTACAGTCGTATTGAATTACGCGTGATAGACAGCCCTTTATTTGTGTGCCAGAGAAAATGGCAGTCATTTATGGGCTCCCAGAAGACTACGATTTTTAACATCAAGACCAAACACTGACTTTTACACTTTTTACTTTAACACATAAAACTACAGTGCTAAGCAGAAGAGATGGAAGTATCCGGAAAAAGGCCAAAGGCAAAATTCAGGCACATAAGCAGTCAAACGAGTCGGCCTCACATTCACAACCTCACTGGGACCAACTCTTTCTTGCAGACTACAAGAGCTCAGGACAGGAAGATGAGCTGTCCAAAAGGTCAAACAAAATTTACCCTTCAGCTGGCAGATGTAGATTTAAATAGAATTTAGCCATGAAAAGGAGTAATGAATTCCAGTATGTCGAAGAAACACAATGAACCCCTCATTGCTTTTATAATATCATTGTTAAAACTTAAAACCAGAGCAATCAGCAATTCAGCAATTTAATCACAGAGCATCTCTTGTGAAAATCAAATATTCCCTATCCCAAATGACACCCTTGAGTCAGCCCCTACGGTCTTTATCCAAGTCTAGACTTTGATGATGTAACGTCACACAGACTGTATGGTAGTAGTCGCTGTGAAGAGTGCAAAAGTGTTGATTGTGCATCTTGGGCATTGAAAATAAGCTCAAGAGTGAATAATTTTGAATCATAAAATGAAAAGAAGGGAAAAGTTGATCTATGGTGGCAAATATACCTGCAGCATTGTTGAGGACAAGTACAGTATGACTTGTCTACTAGACACTAGTCTTAAATTGGAGTTAAACTGCACAGATCATTGGCTCTACAGGACTGGAAAATCTATAAAACATGTCCTACTGTCATGATTTTGTGGACACAAAAAGCAAAAAAATAATTCAGCTCCATCACTAGATTTTTTAAATTAGAATAATCAGTGACCATTTTTATAAACATAAGTGCATCCTCTATAAATAAAAAAAAACACCATAATATTTTCACCATTAAAACTAGTTCATTTGAATATTTTTGAACCTATTCTATTAGTATTTTATGGATATACTCTACCATAAACTTTACCATTTCCAATATAATCAATACAATTTAAATTTTGATTACAAATTCTTTACAATTCTAAATATTTTTTTTCCAGCAGCAATTAGACACAGGTACTGTCACGGTAGACAAAGAGGGATAAACTTCAAGGGTGTTTATTCTTAGAGATGCACAATAGTGGTGCGGTGAATCAAGTGAATATCGATGCAGAGGGTGAACGATCTCATAAACAAACAGTTCAGCTAGTAAGTTCAGTTCATTGGTAAGCTTCAACATAAGAATAGTCACTGTCCTTAAACAGGCGTGTTGGCATCCATAGGAGGAGGAGAACATCCACGGAAGAGTACAGGAGAATTCAGGAGAGAAGACGAGGAGAACCATACATCTTTGATTCCAGCCGCTGAGTGAGTGAGTGAGGTGAGTATATATAGTGTGTGGGTGATTGCAGGTGTAAGTGCGAGTGATTAGTAATCAGGTGAGGGTTCACGGGTGTGGTGTGTGGTGGATGGTGAGTGAGAGCGGTGATTGGGACTGCAGGAACGAGCTGAGGGTGTGACAGTACCCCTCCATCCACGGGTGACTCCAGGCACCCTAGACCGGCGACGGGGACGGCCTCGACCTTGTGGAGCTGGGCGGTCTAGATATCGGTGGTGCAATTCCTTGAGGAGGGTCGATTCCAGGATGTTGCAACAGGGTGTCCATGATCTCCCCTCGGACCAAATCCTTCCCAGTCTATGAGGAACTGGAGTTGGCCGTCCTGCCGCCGGGAGTCAAGCACTTCCTGGACTTGGTAGATGTTGTCACTGAGGACTCTGGTTTATTCTGGAGGGAGAGGCGGTTCCAGTTCTGTGGAAGGAGGGAGAACTAGGTCAGAGTGAGGTTTGAGAAGAGATACATGGAATGTGGGGGACATCCAATATTGAGGAGGTAAGTTGAGATGATAGGTGACAGAGTTGATTTTGGAGTGAATGGTGAACGGTCCCATGTAGCAGGGACTCAGCTTTTGGCAGGGCAGATGGAGGCAGATGTCCCTGGTGGAGAGCCATGCCTTATCTCCTGGGTGGTGTACAGGCTTAGGTAACCTGTGGCAATTGGCGGCATCCGTAAACCTCCGTACTGCCTGCTGAAGATGGGTATGTGCTGAGTCCCATACCCTCTCACTCTCTTAGAACCAGTGATCTACCGCGGGCACTTCGGAGGTTTTGCCAGTCCATAGGAACAGAGATGGTTGGTAACCTAGGATACATTGAAAAGGGTTTAGACCAGTGGAAGTCTGGCGAAGGGAATTTTGTGCATACTCAGCCCATGGTAGCTTCTGGCTCCAGGTGTCTTGGTGGCAGGTACAGTACGTCCAAAGGTAATGGGAGATTTCTTGGATTTTCCACTCGGTCTGTCCATTGGTTTGAGGGTGGTAACCAGACGATAAACTGATGGTTGTGCCCAGGAGTTGGAACAACGCCCACCAGACCCTGGAGATAAACTGCGGTCATCTGTCGGACACAATGTCTTTGGGAAGTACAAAATTAAGGAAGATGTGGTTAAACAGGGCTTCAGTGGTTTTAAGAGGGATTCATTTGCACGCTTTTGAAAAGCAATCTACTACTACAAGGATTGTAGTGTAACCCTGTGAGGGAGGTAGGTCTGTGGCAAAGATGTGGGTCCAGGGTCGGCGGGGAATGGGCAGAGGTTGTAACTTCCCTTCAGGTAGGCGATGAGGAGTAGTAGTGAAGGCACAGACTGAGCATCCTCGGATGTACTGGACCACATCCTTGGTCATGTTCGGCCACCAGTACTTCTGTCGGAGGAGTGAGAGGGTTCGCCTGCTGCCAGGGTGTCCTGAACCTAAGGAAGTGTGCGTATTATCCAGGAGCTGAAGAGTGGGTACGTAGGTAAGGTCCGGAGGAAGTTTAGGGGGTGCTGGTTCTTCTAAGGTGGCCGTGCCAATATCTTTGTCCACTTGCCATAATATGGGTGCTAAGAAGACAGATGAGGGAAGGACTGGTTCAGGAATGTTGTCATGGGGATCCATAGGGAGAGTACATACAAGAGAGTGCGTCGGCTTTGAGGTTTTTATGGCCAGGTCGGTAGGTGATTTGGAAATTGAAGAGGGCAAAGAATAGTGACCAGCGGGTTTGACGGGCATTAAGGCGTTTAGCACTGCGGAGACGCCGGTAAAAGTTGGCGAACCCAAGGAATCTTTGCAGCTCCTTTAGCTGATTTGATCATCAAAGAAACATAAAATGTAAAAAAAAAAAAACTTTATTGATAAATAGTATATTTAAAATAGAACAGTATTTTAAAAATGCTATGTTTAAACATTTACTAAAAAGTCACAATCTCTCTTTTTGGTCAATTTATGTCTCAAAACTGAATATCAGTCGACACTAGGTTTAAATATATATACATTTTAAATTAAGTTTGAAAAATGAATAAAGTAGTCTTATATGACATCTAAAGTGTATATCTACAGCATATTGTTCACATTTAAGTTAGCTTCCTAGATGTCTGTTTGATGAGTCTTGCTCTACTTGCAAGTCATCCGAAAATATTCCACTCTTCCTAACCTCTGTCCACCAGCTGCACCGCAATAAGCATGGTTCATTCAGGTGTTTTGAAAGCTG
Source organism: Danio choprae (assembly GCA_903798125.1). Lineage (NCBI taxonomy): Eukaryota > Metazoa > Chordata > Actinopteri > Cypriniformes > Danionidae > Danio > Danio choprae. The sequence continues at coordinate 8,623,454 of CAIGQW010053631.1, forward strand.
TCAATATAAAAAAACTGTTATTTGAGGAAGGCTGTAAAAAGCACTGATTTTCTGACAAAAAGAAAGGCTATGAGAGGAACAGAGGGACCTAGCTGTCTCCCAGAGTGCATCACTCTAAACTGAGAATTGAGGGTTATGGTCTCAAATTCGCCCTCCAGAGAGGCCACTCTGAGATTTGGGATGCAAACCCGCTCAACATCAGACATGCTGCAGAAACAGACTGACTCATCTGTGCCTGCCAGTCCATCCTGTGCTGCCCAACACTACATTCTCATGAGAGGATCAAGGAACAAAAGTAAAGCATTATGGATATTGATTGCCCAAGTATTCCATTTTCAGCTCCCTGGACACTAAACTGTGAAAATGAGTTAAAATACTTTCTCTCAAATATCTTTATAGTGCCCCCTGCAGCCATTAGCATCTTGCCTGACATTTTACCATAATTGCTTTCACACTTCTTAGTATAACATTTGCAAAGGAGTTTAGTAATGTCACAGGCTGTTAAATTGTTCAATTCAGATAACCTATATCTAATTTGCACAAGCAATTGATGGAAACAAAGCAAAAATGAGAATTCTGCCTTTGCTGTTAGTAGCGACCCAGGCTCATAAAAAGTATGTGCCTTGAGTGACAGTTTTGGTTCAGTTTAAAAGTTAAATGTCCAATGAATGTTTCATAATGTTGGAACCTGCACATATTGCCACAGTTTTTGAATAGAATGTTTGATGAGTAGAGGTAAAAGGTTAATGCTTTATCACATTTTATAAAAAAAAAAAAGCATAAACCGACACTAAACCTTAAACCATACAGAGTTAAAGAAAAAAGTAAAAGCAATTGTTTTTACTAGCTTTGAGCTAATTTGTTGAACCGTGTTTTGCAAGACCTGAAACCTTGCATCTTAAGAGCAACTTAAGTACCTGGTGAGCATGTTTACTACACTGGAAAAAACATAGATATGCAACTCAAATATAAAAGTGTGTTCATTTAAAAACCATCCAATATGATAAGTTTTTTGTTGATAACATAAATGTAAAAGTGCTGAAGTTTTACGATCTCTAGTGCTCAAAACTGCAGCAAAAGGTGTTTTTGGAGTTATACAAAAATATTGGTAAAGGCACATTTTTTTAGTAAGCAACATCATGTCATTACAAAGTTGGTAGAACAATGTCAAAAGCATGCTGTCAAACACATTTAATTTAATTTAATTATATATTTTTTTAAGTTAATGAGCGGCCTCACGGTGGCGCAGTGGATAGCACGTTCGCCTCACAGCAAGAAGGTCGCTGGTTCGAGCCCCGGCTGGGTCAGTTGGCGTTTCTGTGTGGAGTTTGCATGTTCTCCCCGTGTTGGCATGGGTTTCCTCCGGGTGCTCCGGTTTCCCCCACAAGTCCAAAGACATGTGGTACAGGTGAATTGGGTTAGCTAATTTGTCCGTAGTGTATGAGTGTGAATGGGTGTGTATGGATGTTTCCCAGAGATGGGTTGCAGCTGGAAGGGCATCCGCTGCGTAAAACATATGCTGTAAAAGTTGGCGGTTCATTCCGCTGTGGCGACCCCAGATTAATAAAGGGACTAAGCCGAAATGAAAATGAATGAATGAAGTTAATGAGAGACATAAAAAAATCTATATATTTATTTAGGTTTTGACTAACAAGGAGATGAACTTCCTGGCTAAACCACCCCTTTATAGCACAATGTGTTTAATACTGAATAAAATCTGACAAAATGCCATTTTCACTTAAGTCACTTGGCGAGCAGTACAGTCACTTATGTCCTATGACAGCTTTATTGTTTACTTCTGTTTGTTTGTATCTGATAACGAAGGGAAAAGATATATCACACTCGCACGCTATAGCCAGCAAAGATTTACTACTTCTGTGAATGCTGTGCAGCTGAACAAACATGTCAACAAAATGTGTCCATTAAGGCCTTAATAAAAAGTGACAGCGTTACGGGCCAAACAGTAGCAATAAACAGCCTAGCAGCAGCTAACAGCCTCAGCAAAAATACGGTAAACAAAGACAAAGCTGCACCTCTAGGGTAACATCTGAGCATCCCTGGTGTCCTGTCATGAAGACTTGAGCACCGGTCTGCACCGCGCTGAGTCTCCATAAGGGCTCTCCAGGGGCTCAAACTGACCCGAAGCACTAAATTAGATAGAAATCTCTAGCAAGCTAATGAAGATCCATCCAGTACAACTTAAAAACAACCTGTTCTGCTCCCTAATAACAAACAGCGAAATAAATGACAGAATGGATGCACTGCTAAAAACAAGACAGTATCTTTAAAGACCAACTTCAAGATTTGTCTTACAAACAAGTCCTTCTATAATTACATATATCCTACATTTCTTAGAAATCTACATATAATTCTGATGATAAAAGCCTACTAAAACATTGATAAGAAAAGCAGAAATGTATTGTTTCTCTCAGCGATGTGCATCACTTCCTTTTAATTGAAAAACATCCCATTGGTTTTGCATTATTCTGTCATTCCCAGAGGGAAAGTAATTGAAAATAAATTTGCAGCAAATTGGAAACAGACAAATGCTCCCTAAAAACAAGAGAACAAACAGATTAAATATAAACATACAACAACAAAAACACAGATGACACACACACACACGCACGCATTGAGACAGTAATGGTACTTAAACAGAGGGCAGAGGGGAATCCCGCAGGCTTCGATAGGTGTTTGGCAGTGAGGGAGGGTTTTAGATAAATGACGCTGCCCAGGAGCAGTGCCCTGGGACATGGCCCCAGCCTGCCCCCCTTGCCTTTGCCTGGCTAAATGGGCCGTTTCTGGGATGCCGGGGGCACAAGCATATGCCACTAAATCCCTGGTGAGGGCTAGCAGAGAGTAAACAGAGACTCTGCTAATGGAAGACTGCCTGCTTCTGACCTTCAACTGATCTCTCTTTCTCTCTCAGTCTCCTCACTATTCTCTCTTGTTCTGCTTCTCACTCAAAATTATTCTCGGTCTTCACTTTTAAGTCTTCATTTAAACATCCTTTTTTGAGGGGGGGGGGATTTCTTCTTGAATGGTTGCTTAATAACCGTTCATGCTAAAGTGGAATTTGCTTATAGGCCTACCAACAATATATACTGTAAGCCCCTTTCACACAGCAATCCAAGGAAATTACCATACAATTACTAAAATTATTTTTCTGGGAATAACACAATTGTGCTGGCAACAACAATCTGTATTTTTACTGGTAGGTTTGAAACAGATTTAAAATACTGGTAAATGTAAATACAACAGACCTGGATGAGAATCTTGTCAATGTAAAGGGATAGTTCACTCTGAAATAAAAACTTACTAACCCTTAAGTGTTTTTATTTATTTTTTCTGTTGAACACAAAATAAAATATTGTGAAGAATGCTGTAAACTGGTAGCCATATAGCCAAATTAGAAAAAATGACTATGGAATTCAATGGCTACCCATTTCCAACATTCTTCAAAATATATTCTTTTGTGTTCACGAGTAGAAAGAACCCCAAGCAAGTTTGGAACAAGTAGAAATTATGAGAAATGTTTTCATAGTTCGTATCACCATTGGAAGAAATACTTGCTTTTCTGTGTGTTCACACTGTAGGAACAGGGAGAAATTTCCGTTATAGTAATTTGTCATTTTAGTAGAAATATACATACATGCTCCATTATATAAAAAAAGTATTAAAAAAAGCAATAGATGGAGCTTAATCATCCTCTAGCTGCTGACTAGAATGCTTAAATGGCATCACTGTTGGCTGGTATTCGTAACTTCATATACTGCTGATGAGAATGCAACAAGGATAATAGTCCAGAAGGAAAATTTTGCTCTCCTTGGACCAGACTTGTAGGTCCTGTAATGACTACCAATTGTGAGACACCATATAACATTTTGAGTGGATAAAAATGAGGCTGCGAGTAAAAGATTACATTCCTTACTGTATAAAAGCAACAACTGTATAATCAGTATTTTGTAAAACAACAGTATTATCCATTGAATCCATTAAACGCACTTCTATCCTGCACAGCCTCATTTACTTTCCTGTCAAAATTAAAGAAGGGGCCATACTTCTTCAAGTACACACTGTAGAGTGTACACTTCCTGAAGTGCACTCTGCTGAGTACACACTACTTCAAGTACACAAGAGTACACACTTCCTCAGGCAACTGCAGAGCCCCAATGTGAAATGGAAAAGTAGCCAGACAGACTTCTTACCTTCTACATGTTCATAGTGTTTATCCTGCACATGGCTCACGCATTGCATCATTTTATTGCATCAAAGTCATAACGTCTCATACCTGAAAATTGCCAGAACTCATTCACCTGCATCTTCACACGGTACAGACCTGTTCACACATGATCTCTTAAAGCTACACACTTAATGAATCCCCAATTAACCTTTCAAAGAATAGTGTGAAGAACATTTTGAAAATTTAACAACTTTTTTTCCCACTATACAGAAGTTTAAAGAAAAGATCAAAAAAACAAACTGATGATAATGGACGATAAAGGTCTTCACAGAACCAGCAAAGTCCACAAGTAAACTTTAAATGTAATTAGTAAAAGCTTACAGTGTGTGTGAAAGAAGCTAATGTTAGATATTCAGTGAAAGCACATGCATAAAAATGTGCACTAGAAGACAAAGAAAATAAATAAATATGTGCATTTATAAATCCAGACACGTTCAGACAGGGCAACTCCAACGTGTGGCTGTACAATCATAAACTGGAAGCATTTAATGGTGCACACCCAACACTAATGTGCAGCTTGAACTAAATAAGATGTCTGAGAGCTGAAATAGACCTCGTCTTGATGTTGATGCTGTCAAGACAACCCACAACATTCTTAGCTTCTGTTTTTTAATTCCCTGCAAGGGAATAACCATATTTATTTCACTGACCACACACACACACTTGGCCATTGCTTCATGCTGCCACTTTTGTTGACTATGTGAAAGTTGTATTCTTTTTAAAAGTGACGCGATGAGATAAAACTGTTATAACTGTAACTGCTATTCACTCTATCACATTGTCCTGGGCCAATTCAGTTATTCCATCACATTTATCTCCATTTTACAAGCCTATAATAAGACTTTCTATCACTTCAGAGTGGGCATATGTTTCATACAAGGGTAAATAATGGGGATTATGGGGAAATTGAGTCCTGACCTACTTCTGCCCTGATAGTGTGCTAGTAGATAAGAGAGACTGAAACAGAAATGACAGCCTGATGTGTCATGGTGAGAGTGAGTGAGCTAAATCAGAGTATTAGAGGCCTCGGGCTACTCAGATGAATCAGTGCTTTCCAAAGGCCTTCTAAACGCAGAGCGGAGCAGAAAAAAACGAATCACTTTATACTGATAGATGTGTCTATACAATGGGCATTGTGATGGCAAATGAGTTGCTGTAAGATCACGCTGTGTCTAATAATGTAGGAAGTGTCATTGCAGATGCGTGTGTGTATTGTTTGAATTATCTGCTTCTAGACAGACTTACTGTTTATGTCATTTAAAAAGCATGCAGACAAGTATAGCGTTTACACATACCGAATAGGAACAGATCGATTTGGACACCTAAGTCGCATTTAAGTCAAATTTAAAGGGATAGCTCATCCAAAAATAAAAAATAAATTACCTAATTTATTTTCCCTCAAGTGGCTTTAAACCTTTAAAAAATTTGTTTCTTTCTTTTGTTGAATGCAAAAGAGCATGTTAGGCACCCATTAATTTACGTAGTAAGAAAAAAAATCTATTATGTAAGTTAATAGGTGCTGGCTTCTGCTCAACAGAAGAAAAAACTCAACTAGGTTACAAACAAGTGAACAGGTGGGGGGCTGTCGGGTCATAAACCTAACAGAAGTTTTAAAGGGCACCTGGTTTACCCCCTTTTCAAGGTTTAAGATAAATCTTTTGTGTCTTCAGAATGTGTCTGTACAGTTTCAGCTCAAAATAGCCATCAGATATTTTATTATACCTTTGTGTATATTGGACATTTGAGCTGTTTTCACTTTGTAGCTGTTTTGGTGCATGTGCCTTTAATGCAAATGATATGCTTCTCCCCGCCCACCGTTCCTACGTGCGTGTCAGAGCCAAAGAGATCGCTCACTATTGCTATGATGGGTGTAGCTTCTCCTGCTGCGTCTCGCGCATAAGCAGCACAGTATCAGACAAGAATGAAGCAGATCTCCCTTACTACAGTAAGAACTTTACCAACGGTTATTTGATGTATTTGTTGTGGAGTTAATTCAAGCCTTTCTACAACAAAGAGTCACACACAATGTCATTATAAAGTTTGCCCGCATGCACGCGCTCGCTCACACACACACACACACATGCGCGTTTAGCTTTGCACTGGCAAGTTTTTGGATGGCAAATGTGACAGGGTACACATTAATATCCACTGCTGTATAGACATCTGTTATGTTAATGTACAAAATAAACCTGATTTAAGTCCATTAACTGGGATTGAAGAGTCTTTTTTTATAATTGTACTGACACTATGCGGCTGTGGTGAAGAATTACAAAGCGATTTTACAAACATGCACGTTTTAGAAACGTTTTAAAATTGTAAAACTCATTCTTAAGGCGCTGCTGAACACATAGAGATGAAGAGATCGTTTAATCCTGGTTGCTTTGCGCACATCTTGTCTTGTGGATATGATTATACGCTTAATACAGAGACATGTTAATACGCCGCTGTCAGTCAATTCGGTGGGCGGGGAAACCGCACTCCTACGTCAAGTTGCGGTTGGCCTCAAAATGGGAGGGATTTGGATCCTATTTTTTATGTCAGGAAATTTTAAAAATGAGACTTATTGTGTTTCTATGACTCCAGTATGACAGCGAACAGACTATACCTGCACACACTCCTGTCCAAACAGCTTACAAAGAAAGTATCTTTTTTAATTTAGATTTTTTTTCTCATATCAATTTTAATATAAATGATATGAAATAGATGAAAATCCTCTTGCAACATTTGTGCTATATTTCTTTAAAAGAAACTTCGGAGATATTTTCTTATAAAAAATATGTTTAAATTGTGTTGGTGTCTCCACACAAACAAAAGTATGAAGACGTGTGCTAATCTGCAACACAAAACAGACATTACACCGTAAAACCTTCTATTGTGTGAAGTAATTTTTCTCTGGCACAAAGCTACCCCTCGAACAATCTTTAGAGAATCCTGGGAGGGTATATGAGGTTTATTCAAAGCTCATAAAACACAAGGGGGTCATATTTAATTGTAAGGGGGGAGAAGATGAGACCGGCCTAATTATCTTTATAGGTTGACAGTAATATTTCATGTAAGTTGGGTGAGGGCCCATGCCAGTGTGCCTGCCGGGTATGATTTGGAGAGATTTATGAGGAGCAGATCCGTGCCAGGTCATGTGCCCACAGCCATTTCTGCTGTCTCCAGACTGACAGAGCTACTGTAACACAGATATTATTTATTCATTGTGTTGGAATGGCCAAATACAAGAGTGCATCTGTGACTAGAGAGCAGAAGCTAATGATTAATCTAATGCAGAAGCTTTGATACCTCAAGAGTCGCAACCAGGATGTGTTTCCTGCAAGAACAGAGAGCAAAGGATAGAGCAATGGAGAAGCCAGAGGAAGACAAGCTCTGATTTCTTTTTCAAAGAACACTTGAAAGCTGTTCTGGGGTATTGAGCAGGTGGGCAGTGGGGTTGTGAGGAGGAGCACTGAGATCTACTGTAGACCGCTCTCAACTCAATGGAAAGACCCAAGAGTCTCTCCATTCGGCTTTCTGTTTCATTGCTGCTTTCTTTGGAGAGTCTATCCTGGGGAGAAGGTGGAGCCGCTATGCTGACCTCAATGAAAAAAACCATGATGCTTTATGATCTGTGTTTTTAACATTTAATGCACCCGCACAGATCCACAGATTGTAACCAAATCAGTCACAATTGAAATGTGATTCACTGAAAGCTTGTTCAGCAAACACAGGATTTATGTTCCTAAACATATCAGGCTGTACACCACTGTCTGAAAATTTCAGATCAGCTTAAATACTACTAATAAATGCAGTAAGTTTTCAATGTTTTTTATTTTAGACAGCATTTTTTTTAATTTAACACCGTAAATCTGTTCAGATGACCAACACATTTTCTTTTATGAGGACTAATAAAATCTTACTAAAAGTTTGTATTTGAACATATCAACCACTATGGGGTTTTTTTTTTCTTCATTCCTTCTTTAGAAGAGTCTGTCCTGTGGAGAAGATTCAGCTGCTTTGTTAACATCTACAGAAATAGTGATGCTCTACCATCTGTTTACCCAAAAATGAAAAGTTACTATTTGCTCAGCCTCAAATGGTTTTAAACCTTTATGAGTTTCGTCTGCTGTTGAAAACAAAAGAAGATATTTTGAAAAAAGCTGACCATTTGGTAACCATTGACATCCATAGTAAGAAAACAAATACTATAGAAGTCAATGGTTGCAGGCTAACATCTTTCTTCAAAATATATTATTTTATGTTTGGAACAAGTGAAGGGTGAGTAAATGATGACAGAAATTTTAGTTTTAGGTGAACTATTCCTTTAATATTTAATGCACTTGATGCACATTAAAAAACTTAAAAACTGAAATTGTAAACTAAAAACATAAATGCTTGTAATGTATTTTAACCAAATCAGCCAATGCGAAATGTTATTTAATAAAAGTTTGGTCAGCGCAGCAAGTGGTATTCTGATTATAGAGCAGTCTAAATGGACAGGATAACATTTTGGGTGCACTCAAATATTTGAGGATAGCGCTTTATAATAATTGATCAAAAAGCACCAACTCGCTGCAAAAATATGGGTCTCTGGAGAAAAGTTCAAAACAGTATCAATTATGGAGTAGAGCCTCGGAGGAGAGCAGCAAGTCCTGCATCGATACGCTTTTCAGTGCAAATCACCCGAGATTATCAGGATGAGTGGAGAGTATAACAGCAGTGGATAGTTTAATCTAGTCCTATCTACACACACACATACACACACACACACACACAGTCTGATCAGAGGAAGCACTGAGTGAGTGAAGATATTCATGTCACATTGCTTTAAAGAACACAGAAAACATGTTCTTAACAATCTCAAGTTATAGTATTATCTTTATTAAATAACAAACCAATTTAATACTGCATGGCGATAAATGCATAAGAGGCATTGTATTTTAGAAAGCGATGATTTTTTTATTTATTATGTAACCCTCTGGAGCTGTTTGATTTAATCGAAAAAAGAGCTCAAACTAAATCTTACTGATTGCTGATTGTCTGAGATATCAACCTCAAATATGATTTTTATTTGAACATTGTTTGCTGTACATTTTGAAGTGAACAATTATTTTTTGTTGTTGTTGTTGATGCATTTTCTGTTATAATGCACCTAAACTTCTCTAATTCTTTTAATTTTAGATTTACAACGTTTTCCACTTCAGCAATATTTTGCCAAGTTCTTGAAAAAGAGTGTTTAAGATTTCAGTGGCTGAACAACACTTCCGTGCATATAACCCACTCATAACACAACACAATCTACATCAGCTTTGCGTGACTAAAATAGTTGTAAAACATAACATTACCTGTCTAAAAGAAATACTTCAGCCATGGTGTCATCCTTCCCACAGCGTGCAAAAGTAACTCCAATACGGATTCAGGATTTTTAAAAGTTTTGATTCAGCATTTGATTTTACCGCTGTGATTTCATGTCTCTCATGTGCACATGAACGCGCGGAGCTGGCGGATCTGCATGAACAGATGCGCAGATGTACAAATCTACATTTGTTGACAGACAGTTTGGGCTACTTGTCAGAATTATGGGAAATGTCGGGCCGACAATATTTAATTGGATGAACATTCTTTAGTTTTATGCCCTAATCAGATTATAAAAACACATATAAATGCATTTAGATGCATTTACTTTAATCATTACTATTGGAATGTGAAGAGACTTTCAACCAGCACAACAATAAATGTTTCTGAAGACAATCACCTACTGCACCTTCATGAATGAATGAATGAATGAATGAATGAATGATGTAATTTTTAACAAACACCACCATTGGTTAAAATTATTTTTTTACTTAATATTTATTTTACTTGCTATTATTATTATTATTATTTTTTTCATTTCAGATTCAAATTATCAAAATTGCATTTACTAACAATACAATTTTTTTATATTATTTAAAAATCACAGAGCGCCTCATTTATATATGACTGGCATATGATCATACACACAAACTCTCTCTCTCTCTCTCTGACACACACACCCACGCACTAACATGCCATATCAGCGACACTTTCCAGGTCTTTCTCCCTAGCAAAGCCCTCTGTTTTGACACAATCATTACAAATTGATTGCAAAATAGCTAACAATCATGATTAAATCATTAAATTCTTGTCTACGCTTCAGAGAACGCTAGCAAAATTAACTTCCCACCAACCTCATTTTTTCCTGAACACGAAATAATGATTTTCTGCCAGTCTAATTACAAAGCCAACATCTGATCAAGCCAGCATCCAGAGGGGATTATCACATGCTGCAGTATTAGAGCTCATTACCAGCTTGAGTGCAAAGTTATTACACATTGTAATTGGATGGTGAGATTTATATACAGATCTGGCCAGTTTCTGTAAGATTGTAATTACAGGCACCGTTGGTTAGCTACTTATCACTGTGCCGGGAGGAGAAGAGGAGAATCAGGGAGCGAGGGAGCGTTTCATTAACCCTTAACCCCACTGAGGGAAAACACTGTATCTAGCCTGCATCTGGACTAGCGACAAGAGCTACATACGCTCATCAAACAATTTACATCCCTCCCCACCCCTCCTGCCCGCTGACCCCCCACCCGCTACAAAAAAGCAGCGGTTTAGCACGAGGCCTGAAGGGCTGATTGTGGAGTGTTTATTCAGATAGACTGCATTTTCCCCTTGACTGAGCTCCATTCTGTAATTAGCAGGAGTAACAGTGTGGAAAAAGTCTTCACCTGCTTAGAACTGCTTTATGGGGCACAGCGCTCGCTCGCTCTCTCCCTCTGTTTCCGTTTCCTCTCCTTCCTTCCCTTGCTTTAATATCAGCGTTGTTCAGCCATTCAGAGCTGAATTGAATTTGAAGAAAACAGACAGAGAATTTTTTATTTAATTTTAGTGTGAGAAAGGCGGTTGATAATTCATCCAAATTAAAAGAAATCTGTTGTAGAAAATAGAACTGAACAATCACGCAACAATAGATAGAACATAAAGATAAAATGACATAACAACAGATAGATAGAATGACAGAACATTAGGAGGGCCTCACAGTGGCGCAGTGGGTAGCACGTTCGCCTCACACCAAGAAGTCGCTGGTTCGAGCCTCAGCTGGGTCAGTTGGCGTTTCTGTGTGGAGTTTGCATGTTCTCCCTGTGTTGGCGTGGGTTTCCTCCGGGTGCTCCGGTTTCCCCCACAAGTCCAAAGACATGCGGTACAGGTGAATTGGGTAAGCTAAATTGTCCGTAGTGTATGAGTGTGAATGGGTGTGTATGGATGTTTCCCAGAGATGGGTTGCAGCTGGAAGGGCATCCGCTGCGTAAAACATATGCTGGATAAGTTGGCGGTTCATTCCGCTGTGGCGACCACAGATTAATAAAGGGACTAAGCCGAAATGAAAATGAATGAATGAATGAATGACAGAACATTAGATAAATAGAATGGATGGATGGATTTTATCCATTATGTTGATGTACTTTCAACTGAAACAAAATATTGAGTTGGGGGTGTGACTTTCTTTTTGAACATAATTCCCTCATAGCAAACTAACGGTAAGAGGGGTGTGGCTAAGAAGCTGAAGTCGTCAAACTGACGTCAACAGAGAAGGACCACCCCTCCAAACGTAGAAAATGATCAGACTTTGATTGAAGATTTTCACTTTTTTTCAGTGGATTAACAAATGAATTGTTCACCTAAAGAATAATAATGTGTGCATTCAAAATAAACATTGTAAATTTTGATTTCACACAACGTTGGGCTTATCCATATTTGACCCAAAGTTAGGTTAAAACAATCCTGCAGTGTACTCCAAATAGATGAAGAAACAACTGTCATTTCAGCCATGCAATCCTGTCACATGTCAAATCTCACAACAATTCATAACCTTTTGATTTAGTGGCCAAATTGATATTAATTTGAATAATCTCATTCATAAATTTTAGTATGATTTCCTCAGTCCCCCATTAACGGTTTGACTTAGGGAAGTTTGAAAGGTGGGCATGCCTTTTTGTACAAATGAAATTGAATCCACAAAATTAGCCACGTTTCTGAGTTTCTGACAACACATAAAATAGTTTCTTGTATGCAAAACTGCACAGATGACGTCTGTTTTAGAGAACGCTTATCTGAACTCATCTTTCCTCTTACACTCACAGGGTTTCATTGTTAAGCTAATTGTTACGCCAGCAAATAATATTACTGAAAAACAAATCCAGCACAGAATATGGTTTGTGGGCTTTGTTCAGGGAAAAACAGAACGAAAAGCATCAAACAAAATCTCATTTACTTTTCTCGCAACTCAGCAAGAAAAACAGCGAAAAGCTAGTGTGAAAGAACATAAGACAGAAAAAGAAAACACACTCCATGAACATCTCATCAAGATAAAACACAGACGCGTTTTCTTTTTATCCTGCGTGAAAAAAACAGGTCCCTATGAATCAATGCTGGCTTACATTTTATGAGACAAGGAGTTAACTTGTTCAATTATGCCACAGACAGCTCTATTCTTTTGTAACAAGTAATCTGGGTGGGGAAATCGATACTGACAGGCTGGTTGCATGCAGCCTAATTTCATATTACCAGCAGCCAATGGTGGCACGGCCCTGTGATAAAGCTGTGCTGAGTAGTTCATTATGGAGAAGGAGTTGAATCAATACATACTGCTGTGTCTGCCATGCAGAAAGCCTCTCGATAAGGTTCATTCACTCTAAGAGAGAGGGAGGATATGATTCAGGGCCAGTTCAGAGCTCTCAGAGTATTTACTGAAGCAGTCTGTGTGTGTGTGTGTGTGTGTGTGTGTGTGTGTGTGTGTGTGTGTGTCAGCAGGCAAGTTTCAGGTACTATAGTCCACAAAAGACTAATATGGAACACAGTGAGAGAATTACAGGATTTAGACTATGTTCACACTAGTGCGCATTCATTTTAAAATGCACAGCTTTTGCTACAGTGCAGTAATTCCTCTACCTGCACGTCACACTACTCAAGAAACTTTTGGAAATGCTGCTGATGCTGTTTTAGTTTGAAAACTCTGCATTGCTGTGGACAGACTGAAACTCAAACTTTTGAAAACAAAGAGTTTTCTTATACTTCCCTCGTTCATCAAGCCTTTTTCATATCACCATTACATTTTGTTTAATTTTTCTCAAGTTAAAAAAAACCAAGATGGCAGAAAGTGCATCTTGTATGTTTTCTTTTTTTCGTGTAAGCTAAAAAAAATAATAGTAAACAAATTAGAGTTTAGGTCAGGATGAGAGTATTTAAAGTTGCTTCCACATTATAATAAAAATTTGTAATAAAGCTAGAGCTTCTCATATGCACACAATATATTCTAGCATTGCTAAGTTTACATTGCAGTCTGCAAACAGCATACAGCATGCATACAGCATTTAGAAAAAGTGTTTTGCTCAAATGGTCAAATGGACGGTCTTTGCCAGTAACACAACATACAATTTTAAGGGGTTATTGGAACACAAGTAAAATACAAAGCCTCATTTCTATTAAAAAATATTCAAATTGAAACATTTGATTGCTAAACTATTACAAAAACAGTTGTTTCAAAACAATTTGTTGAAAATGAGAGACATTTGTTTAGCTTTAATTAAACATGGACATACGTTTATAAGCCTCATATGCTTTTAGACCTGGTGCTGCTTATAATTAAAGCCATTCATTCATTCATTTTCATTTCGGCTTAGTCCCTTTATTAATCTGGGGTCGCCACAGCGGAATGAACCGCCAACTTATCCAGCATATGTTTTACGCAGCAGATGCCCTTCCAGCTGCAACCCATCTCTGGGAAACATCCATACACACCCATTCACACTCATACACTACGGACAATTTAGCTTACCCAATTCACCTATACCGCATGTCTTTGGACTTGTGGGGGAAACCGGAGCACCCGGAGGAAACCCACGCCAACACAGGGAGAACATGCAAACTCCACACAGAAACGCCAACTGGCGAGGCTCGAACCAGCAACCAGCGACCTTCTTGCTGTGAGGCGAACGTGCTACCCACTGCGCCACTGTGAGGCCTAATTAAAGCCATTATAATTTGTTATTAATTTACTAATTTTATATACATATTTTCACATTTTTATATTTTGTTTAGAATAAAACATGTGCTATCAACTTAAACGTGACTTTTTCCTCAATTTAATAATACTGATATCACATGTACATTGTGGAGACATCAATTGAACGTGTGCATTTACATCTGAAAGGCATAATGTTTAGAGAGTGCTGTCAGATGTTAAATGGAGTCTAGAAGATGTCTTTAAGATGTTTATAATTTAGCATGTTTGTAAGACTTTTTCAAAACAATTCGATGAAAAAAAATTCAATGAAAAAAAAACTTCTTGCAGACGTATGTGTGCTATGCATGTTGTTCATAACAAATACTAATAGAATTTGTGTTTTATTTAATATATAATGTACTATCATTATGCATATATTTTCTAGTTTTTATCTTTTCTTGATTTGTTGGCAACTTCAAAGTGATTTTTGTCTTAACACAATTTAATACTAGTTGTCATAACAAATGCCTTTATAATTTGTGTGTTGTATTTACTAGCTATATGGACAACATTTTTGTACTATAATTGTATAGCTACTCTTGATTCTGACATGCATTACTGGTCATGTCAATCTTTTCTGAAGTGTAGTGAAACCCCAGTATGGATGAGAATCAAGTTCTTTTTAAAAAGCTGTGGTAAAAGTAAATGGAGGGGATTAACATTTCTAATGTTCTGCTGATGTCCTGAAAATTCACCACAGCCATGGATTCTGTAAGAAGTAAGCCGAGATAATGAAAATTAGCCTTTCAACCACCGCTGTCACATCTGAAACACTTAGCAATAACCACTAAAGGTAAACAAACCAATGCACATTATGACTCCAGATATTTATTTTTTCATCGCTTTCACTGGATAATTTGCCCTTTATTGCTCCCATTAATAACCTTTACCAGGTTAGGCTTAGCAGGAT
This sequence comes from Danio choprae, assembly GCA_903798125.1. Taxonomy (NCBI): domain Eukaryota; kingdom Metazoa; phylum Chordata; class Actinopteri; order Cypriniformes; family Danionidae; genus Danio; species Danio choprae. The sequence goes on from CAIGQW010053631.1 coordinate 8,638,676, forward strand.
ATGACAGAAGCCATTTAGCCTAGCATATAGAACTGGAAAAATGGGCAATTCATAAGGGGGATCCACAACACTGGATTGTGTAGAAATCGCATTAAGTGCAGTTTAATCTAAATATCCCATCTGCAATGCAGTATATTGACTTCCTTTAATTTTCAGCTTAAATTCTCCACAGATTTAAGGTTATTGACTGGATGTGTGTTTCATGAGATGCTGCGGTGGAAGTGCAACGTTGTCAGCTCTGCTCGAGAATGCAATAAAAAGCGAGTGCTCTCAGTGGTTAATATTATTTCAATGACTCGTCAACTCAAACCCAGGAGCGTTTGCAAGCCAAAAGCATGGGAAAGAGTAAATAAAAATGCTTTTAAATCACTGTTAAGTGCACGATCAGAGCAGAGGCGATGCACCAAAGTCTCGGCTGGCATCCATACGCACACAAAGGCCAGGCTACTTCAAACCTCTTTTGATCAGTACAGGTTTGTGTCATCATTTTTTGATGTGTTTCATGAGCAAGTGTGATTCCCTGATGGGGCACTTTATTCTCACAGATGCTCTAACAGAGGCCTGGCTTTTGTAAACTTGAGAGGAGAAGCAGGAGAGAAAGAAAGAGAGAAGGTGAGCAGGAGAATCAAAATTGGAAAATACAAAATCAATATAAAGTAAAAGACAAAACAAAAAAAATAGAGACTGAATAAGAGCGTGAAGGGGGAAAACATTGGGGTCCCTGAGGTGTGTGACCCATTTGTGAGTATGCTGACAAATATTGAAGTGCTTGCTTGATATAGCTTTCAGGTGAATTTTTTTTTTAACCTATATTACAGTACAATATGATCCAACAAAGAATCAGGCCATGTATGAAGTGTATAAGATTTGATACAAGTGCATTAAACTGTTAAAATGTTTGAGGTCAGAACCAACACCAATTCCAAACTGTATGGCAACCTTTTGTGGATTTTCTCAAAACTGATTAATGCTTCGTCCACACATTCATTGTAACATCTGAACATATTCTGATAATGGAATTCTGTATTATTTTTGTGTTTTAAAAAATAATAAAGCTTATTTCCTTTCTTTGTTTTAAGGTTGGGGTGAAAATTGTTGGTTTTTATAATTATTATATAAAAATAATAATTAATCAATAGAGGCAGGAAAGACATTTATAATATCATATTGTACAATTTAAACAAATAATAATAATAATAATAATAAATGTTTCTTAAGCATTAAATTTTAGTTTCCCTATCACAGAAATAAATTACACCCTAAACATATTTTAAAAGACATTTTTTAAGTAAAAACATTTTTTTTTAAACAGTAAACATTATTAGAAAAATATCTTAAAATCTTCTTGTCACCATCGCAGTCTTAAATACAAACAAAATACTTACAGCATGCAAAAACATCAGTAGCACAACATGGATCAATTTGTTTAAATTAGTTGCATTCATTGTTAAACTAACAATGACCATTTTACAGTGGTCATTAATTTTGGTTAACGCTTATTTTAATTTCTCATATAGCATTTAACTTAGCAAATTAACATTCATGTATAATGAACAAACATTATGAAAAAAGAGAGTATTTATAATTTTTAATCAAATTGCTTATAATTTAATACCACATTAAAATAAAGCAATGACTACATTCACGGCAAACTCAATTCAAATTAATCGTCCAATCAATATCGTTACAAAACAAAAAATGTTTTAAATAATTGACCAATTTGTCTTAATAATCAAGCTACAAAATTTGTAAGCATTTCACTGCATATCATATAGTGTATAACTGTGTATGTGACAAATAACATTTGAAATTGAAATGAAACATATAGCAATTATATGGAATCTTTTAACTTAAAGAATGACAAAAATGAATGAATAATCTACTAATATATTTTTTCTAAATAAAAACATTGTCCTAGTATCATTTCAAAATATCAACAACACTTGCCTTAAACTCAAACAGTTTTTCAAAAACTTTTATCAAATACGAATGAGTGAGTCATATGGCCAATTCAACATCTCAAACATACAGTAGATTGTAAAACATACACCTCTATTAGACATGTACAGATTCAAAATATGTTTAACGTTTGATGCTGGTATTTTACATCCATTGATTTATCTGCCTGCACTGCCACCCTGCATTTTCTGTAACAAAACACAAAAAAATAACAACAAAAACGCTTTGTTAGATCGTGACACCTAACGCTTAAGCTAACTCTAACCAGTTGAACCTTATTGTAGAGCATTAAAGGCCTGACACCTTTGATTGCAGAATTCAATAACTGACAGCACGGCACTGGTAACAGAGTAATGATCTTGGATGTTCCGACATAAACAGACAATAAATCATTGCGCGGCTCTGACAAGATTGATAAGACCTTTCTAAGACGTCCAAACTCCAGCTGGTTAACAAAAGCAGCAGCCCATAGTGCGTTGTCCCTGGGGCGACCTCTGACCCGCGGGTGTCTGATGACGATGTTATCTCAAAGGCCAATCGCTTCAGGCCAGCGATGCCCCTTTAGGGACCCTCTAGTCAAAGATCAGTTCTTCATGCGAATCTCCCATTACACAGACACTCGGACAATATGATACTCTCTCGACCCCTCATCTCACTCTCCTGTCACACTGACTTCTTTATGACACATCACTAAATTTATATGCGCTGTTTTTACCATGTGTCATCCGCATTGGTTATTTTGCTGAGACACAAGTCTGAAAAGAAAATAAATGATTCCCTCTTGCCCCGCAAGTGTATCTGGGAATATTTTCATCAGCTATTCCTGGTCCCTCAAGACCTCTCCGTTTTAAACACTTAAGGGCTAAATAAATAATGGCAAAGGCATCGGGTTCAGTGGAGCAGAGAGAGCGAGGGCCACCGGTGGAGTCCCACAGGTCAAAGCCAGCCTGGAACACGCACTGGTTTATGGGTCTCTTTGTGCTCATCAGGCACTCTGAGATCGGGAAGAGTCCGAAATCAAAGTGGAAGAGGAATGTGAGAGAGTTTAGTAATGAAAGACTCACACGAAGGGACTGATGAAAGGGACTGTTCGAATTAAATTCACTACCCTGGTTCAGTTTATATTCAGTGCCCTGCACTCATTCTGCCACCTTTTTTTGCCACAGTCTGTGCTTCTTTGTATATACAAGCAAAGACGACATTATTGTAGAAGCAAAAAATGGCATTATTGTCCTTTTTGTTTTCCAAAAAAACACAATAAATTAGCTTTATCGACTGGGTTGATTTTGTTTTTGGATGAGAGTAGAAGCTTTTTTGCTTTCAAAGTTACACTGTAAAACATTCTTGCTGCCTTAAAGATCAATCTAACTTTTCTAGTCATCTCAATTTACATCAATTAAACTGACTAAAAATACTAAGTTAAACACTGTATTACCTAAAAAATGTAGTTGAAACCTCGTTAAAGCAAAACTAAAATATTTGTTGTCTTGACTTTTTGTCATTAAATTGTTGATATTAAGACCCAGCTAGCTTCTCCAACTCTCCAGCTGTTGAATCTTCTACCTAAAAGTGCACTGGAAAAAAAGGCACATGTCCTCTTCCAGGCTCAT